>JARQOD010003479.1:0-64360 GCA_033576555.1 Oophaga sylvatica | reverse complement strand
TTCTGTTTTTCAGACTATGAAAATTGTACATTCCACTGAAGGATAAAAAACTTAAATTTTAACAATGGGAATTACATATTAAAAAAAGTGTGTAAAAACAAAAATTATGTCTTATTTCTGGTTTTTAAAAAGTGCCACCTTTTGCTTTGTGATGCTTTGCACATCTTCGCATTCTCTTGATGGCTTAAGAGGTAGCCCCCGATTGGTTTTCACTTCACAGGGTGCCTGTGGGGTTTAAAAGTGCGTTTTTGGGCCCCTTATAAATGGGGTTGGGCATCATTTTTGTTGTGCAGAGTTGTGGATACACGCTGTACCCCTACTGAATGACTTTAGAATTTTTTTTGGGGCAAGAAAAAAGAGCAAGTAAAGAAAAACGAGTGGCCTTTTTTTTAAGAAATAAGGGGTCAGTCAGTCTGAAAAATTGGGAAAAAATTTTAAAAAGTATCCCAATGCAGTTGAAAAACCCCATCAAGGCTAAAAAAAAATGGTAAAAGAGGCCCACCCCGGAAAGGAAGCCAAGATTCACCTCTGCTTTGGGATAAGTTTATCGGCCCCCAGCCTCAGAAACGCGGTTTACAGCAATCGATTAGAGCCGGTCAATGCCACCAGTTTTTTTTAGCAGCGAATTCTCTAAAACAACTGTTAAGAGGAGATTTGTGGCAGGCCTTAGGGAAAATAGCTCTAGGAAACCACTGCTAAGGACAGGCAAGAAAAAGGACTTGTTTGGGCTAAAGAACAAAGGGGGAATGGCTTGGGGCCCCTTTGGAAATCTGTTTTTGGTCGATGAGCCAAATTTGAGATTTTGGTTCCCCAACCACCATGTTTCGTGCGACGCAAAAAAGGTAAAAAGAATGGACTTACATCCCGGGTTTTCCCCCGTAAAAATGGGGAGGAGGTGTAATGGTGTGGGGGGGCTTTTGGTGCATTTTTGGGATTTACTAAAAAATTTAAGGGGGATTTGAAGCGATGGTACACAGCATCTTACAGCGGCTTTTTTTTAAAAAAAGGTTTGCGTTTAGGGCCCTATTTTTTTCAACGGATAATGCCCCCAAACAACCTCCAGGCTGGTGGGGGTATTTGACCAAAAAAGGGAGTGATAGGGGCTACGCCAGATGCCCTGGCCCCACGTCCCCCGACTGAACCCCCAACGAGAGGTTTGGGATGAGGGGACGAAGAATGAAGGAAAAAAAGGGCCCAAAAATGAAAGCATCTCTGGGAACCCTTAAATTTGGGGGGGAAGCCCCCTTTTCCGGGACTACTCTTGAAGTCATCAAGAGAATCCCAAAAGTGTGCAAAGCAGTCACAAAAAAAAAGGTGGCTATTTGAAGAACCTAGAATATAAGACATTTTTTCAGTTGTTTCACACTTTTTGGGGAAAAGTAAAATTTTTCCAATGTGCAATTATTTTTGTTGTTTAAAAGTGTGAATGTAAAAATTTTTTTCATAGTGTTGAAAATCAGAAAAATTTTTTAAAAATGAAAAGGGGGGTTTTCCCAAAAAATTTTTGGGTTTTTTTCTGTACCCCTTTCCGCCAATAACCCCGTTCCCATGGTCATAAAAAAATTAAAGGAGGAAAGGGGGACAAGGGTGCCCCTAAGTTTTCTTTGGGGCCCAAAGGACCTTGGTTCTTGTTGGGGAATTTTTTGGGGAAAATGAATTTGAGAAAAAAGTCCCTCGGGGGGTTGAAAACAGTACTAACCCCATTCAATGGGATTGGCAATCAGGGATCAGGGGACTGGCTGGATATGGGGAAAAGGTTTTCCCCCTCAGGGTTTCCCCGGTGAAAAATTGTTCTTGTTCAACGTTGTTTCCTGGTTCACTTGGAAGCTTGCTGAGTTTCCCTTTTTCTCCTGCTTCCCGATAAAAATATTTTCTTTTTTTTTGTTTTTGTGTTTTTCCATTTTTTAATTTTTTCAAAAATTTTGTGGGGTTGGAAAGGGTTTCCCCCCCCCGGGGGGGGTTGGTTCTCTGGTTTTCCTTTGGGGGGCCCTTTTTGTTTGTTTTATTTCCTTTTTTGTTTTTTCTGTGGCTGCGGCTTATTTTTGTTACACCAAGAACTAATTTGGGGCGTAGAGGTGTGTGATCTCAGGTTTTTTTGCAATTAGAAAATTTTTTTTTTTTGGGTTTTTTTGGGGGTTGAGTAAGTACCTTCCCCACCTTTTTTTTGTCTAAGTCAAAATTGGGCCCCCCCGGTTTTTTTCTACTATTTTTGTCTGGTCGAATTTTTTTCCTTTTTTGTTTTAACCCCCTTTTTTTGTTTGGGGGTTTTCCCTTTTTCTTTGGGGATCTGCCCCGGGGAGGTTGGGTTTTTCCCTTTTCTACTTTAGGAGTAGTTAGCCTCTCAGGTTTTGGGCAAAAGGGGTCGGACCAAAGTGGAAAAGCCCCACGGCGGGCCCCTTTGTTGTGGTGGTTAGCGGGTTTTCTGCAACCCCGTAGATTAACCCCTTGGTTTTATTGCCGTTTTTCGCTCTACTCAACACCAAAAATTTAAAAGTTTCACGGGGGCCCAAAAGGGGAAAAATTTAAGGTTTTCTCCAAAGGGAAAAAAAAAAGTGGGAAAAAAAAAAAAAAAAAAGTTGTCAAAAGTTTTTTTTTTTTTTTTGTTTGTTGCTTTTTTTCCCCCTTTTTTTTCTCTGGGTGCTGAGGAGGATTTGTTTTTGGGGAAAACGAGTTTTAAATTTTTAAAATTTAAAAAAAAAAGTAAGTTTTTTTTCCCTTTAAAAAACCAAAATTTCCCCGGGAAAAGCTGCACAGCGGTTAAAAAATTTTCTTTTCCCCCTTTCGCGGCAAAAAAAGGGGTTGGGTTTTTTTCCCCAAACCGGGGGGCCGGTTTTTTTTAGTAATGTTGATGCTTTTTTTTGGGTTTGGGGGGGTTTTGTACGATAAAAATAATGTCACTGATCAAGCTAAAAAAAATTTTTGGCTTAAATTTTGGGGGGCTGGGACGCTGGTTGTATGTCAAAAATTCCAAAAAGTGGGCAGTTCTCCAAAAAGGAAAAGATGATGTTTGGGGGCCCCTTTTTTGGGGGGGTCTGTAAAAAAATTTTAAAAGTTTTAGGTGGGTTTTCCCTGCTCCCCTTGGTTCATTGATTCTATGTTCATGGCGATTCAAATTGATAGAGGGTTTACGGTGAGAGTAGAGGTTTGCTTTTAATGGGTTGCCTAGTGAAACCAGCTTCTGAGCCCAAGCAGTGTGATAGATGGCTTCTGGGGGCACAGCGTCATGAGTTTCGAAAACGCAATGGGTTTGTTTTTACTGTGGTGATGCCTCTCATGCTATTCAGTCTGCCCTAAGCGGGGAAGACGTTTTGCATGCTCAGTTGTCTGGGTAGTGTTCAGACTAAATTTCTGTTGACTGTTACCCTGATTTGCTCCCTGTCACATTTTCTGCTCAGGCTTTTGTTGATTTGGGAGCAGCTATTAACCTGATGTATTTGATTTTGCTAACGTTGTGGGTTCCCTTTGTTACCCCTGGGGAAAAGTCTATTCCCTACTGGGGATTGATTCTACCCCTTTGGCTGAGAATTAAACCCCAGTTCTCTACTCAGGTGATAATGAGGGTTGAACCTGATCATAGAAGTTGCAAAATTTTTGGTGCTGTATAATCTGCATGACATTATTGTACTAGGTTTCCTTGGTTGCAGTCTCATAATCCTGTTTTGGATTGGAAATCTTTGTCTGTAACCAGTTGGGGCTGCCAATGTGTTAATGCCAACACCCCTGTTTTTTTCTGCCTCTCCCCTGGCTCAAGATGTGCCTGACTTTTTGACTGATTTTTTTTGATGTGTTTAGCGAAAGTAAATCTGCATCCTTGCCCCCCCCTTAGGATCTATGACTGCGCTATTGAATTAGTGCCTGGTAGTAAATTTCCTAAAGGTCCCCTTTTTTTACTTGTCTGTACCTGAACATGACGCTATGCGGTCTTATATCAAGGAGTCATTGGAGAAGGGTCATATCAGACCATCCTCTTCACCCTTGGGTGCCGGTTTTTTCTTTGTGGCCAAAAAGGATGGTTCATAAGGCCGTGTATTGATTATCGTCTCTTGAACAATATCACTGTGAAAATATCAATATCCGTTACCCTTGATTTCTGACCTGTTTTCCAGGGTGAAAAGTGCTACTTGGTTTACCAAGCTTGACCTCAGGGGGCGTATAACCTTATTCGCATTAAGCACGGGGATGAATGGAAGACGGCGTTTAATACCCAGAGGGGAATTTTGAGTACCTAGTGATGCCCTTTGGGCTCACTAATGCTCCTTCCGTCTTCCAGTCCTTCATGAATGACATTTTCTGGGATTTTGTAGATAAATTTCTGATTGTTTATTTGGATGATATCTTGATTTTTTCCAATGACTGGGACTCTCATGTGAAACATGTTCGGACTGTGTTCCAGATTTTGAGAGAGAATGCTCTGTATGTGAAGGGATCAAAGTGTCTTTTTGGCGTACAGAGGATCTCATTTCTGGAATTCATTTTGTCTCCATCTGTTATTGAAATGGACCCGGTCAAGGTTCAGGCCATCTGTGATTGGGTCCAACCTACTTCATTAAGGCTCTTCAGAGATTCTTGGGTTTTGCCAATTTTTATCGTAAATTTATTGGTAATTTCTCTGTTATTGTTAAAACATTGACTGATTTGACCAAAAAGGGTTCTGATGTGATGAATTGGCCTCCTGAGGCAGTCTCTGCATTTCAGGAGCTTAAGCGGAGATTCATTTCTGCTCCTTTTCTTCGGCAGCCTGATGTTTCTCTGCCATTTCAGGTGGAGGTTGATGCCTCTGAAATTGGGCAGGTGCCGTTTTGTCCCAAAGAGATCCTGAGACCTCTAAAAGTAACCTTGTGCTTTTTCTCTCGAAAATTTTCTCCAACTGAACGTAATTATGACGTGGGTAATCGGGAGTTATTGGCCATGAAGTGGGCTTTTGAAGAGTGGAGACATTGGCTGGAGGGAGCCAAACATCAGGTGGTGGTCCTCATGGGCCATAAGAATCTGGTTTATCTGGAATCAGCCAAGCGACTTAATCCTAGACAGGCCAGGTGGGCCTTGTTTTTCACATGTTTTAATTTTGTGGTTTTCTTCTTCCTGGCACTAAGAATATTAAGGCGGATGCCCTCTCGAGGAGTTTCCTTGCGGACTCTCCTGAGTTATCTGATCCTGCTGTTATTTTGAAAAAGGGTGTAGTTCTTTCCGCCATTTCGCCCAATTTGAGACTGGCTCTGGAGGGGTGTCAGGAGGATAAACCCGAGCGCTGCCCTGTTGGGAAATTGTTTGTCCCAGACCAGTGGAAGAAGAGTGTGATGTCTGAGATTCATTGTTTCCGCATTGGCGGTCATCCCGGAATTTTTGGTACCAGAGACTTGGTGAGTCGGTCCTTTTGGTGGCCTACTTTGTCTCGTGACATCAGGGAGTTTGTGCAGTCCTGTGGGCCTTGCTCTCGCTCCAAGCCTTGCTCTCGCTCTAGTGGTTTGTTGATGCCATTGCCTGTGCCCAAGAGACCATTGACCCATAAACTCTATGGATTTTATTTCCGACCTCCCTGTTTCTCAGGGAATGACCGTTATCTGGGTGATATGTGATTGGTAATGGCACAAGATGTATCATCTTGGAAAACCTAAGTTGCCTTCCTCCTCCGAATTGGTGCCTTTGTTCCTTCAGCAAGTGGTTCGGTTGCACGGCATTCCTGAGAACATTGTGTCTGACAGAGGAGTCCAGTTTGTTTCCAGATTTTGGAGGACTTTTTGTTCTAAACTTGGTGTTCAATTGTCTTTCTCCTCTGCTTTTCATCCTCAGACCAATGGACAAACTGAGAGAACAAACCAGACATTTTGGAGACTTATCTGAGATGCTTTGTGTCTGCTGATCAAGATGACTGGGTCTCTTTTTTGCCTTTGGCTGAGTTTGCTCTTAATAATAGGGCAAGCTCTGCCACTTTGATGTCTTCATTTTTCTTCAATTTTGGGTTTCACCCTCGATTTTCTTCGGGACAGACAGAGGCTTCTGTCTGTCCGGGTGTTGACTCTGTTGTGGAGCGTATGCAGCAGATTTGGGACCAGGTAGTGGAGAGGTTGCCCCTCTCTCAGGAGAAGGCCCAGCGGTTTGCCAACCGGCATAGGACTGATGGTCCTCGGTTTAAAGTGGGGGACTTGGTCTGGTTGTCCTCAAAGAATATTCCTATGAGAGTAGCATCTCCTAAGTTTAATCCTAGGTTTATTGGACCTTATAAGATCATGGAGATTCTTAATCCTGTTTCCTTTCATTTACTTCTTCCAGGGACATTTAAGATCCATAACGTGTTCCACAAGTCCTTATTGAAGAGGTTTGTCGAGCCAGTGGTTCCTATGGCTGCACCCCCTGACCCTGTTTTGGTTGAGGGCAATCTGGAGTATGTGGTTGAGAAAATATTGGATTCCCGTTTTTTAGACGGAAACTCCAGTATTTGGTTTAGTGTAGAGGTTATGGTCAGGAGGACAATTCTTGGTGTTTGCTTCAGACATCCATGCTGGGAGACTGATCCGTGCGTATCACAGAGCTCATCCTGACCTACCTGGTTGCACAAATGAGGGTTCGGTGACCCCTCCTCAAGAAGGGGGTACTGTTATGAATGTTTTAGAAATTAATTCTGAGCAGAAGCTCCCTCTGGTGGTTGCAAACAGTACTGAACCATTCAATGAGGATTGGCAATCAGGGATCACAGACTGGCTGGATATAAGGGAGGTTTCCCCCCATCATGGTTGCCGGTGATCAATTGTTCTTGTCTCAGCGTTGTTCCTGGTTCACTCGGAAGCGTGCTGAGTCTTGCCTCTTCTGCTGCTCTCAGATAAGATATTTTCTGTTTTTTGTTTTTGTGCTTGCCATTTGTATATTTCTCTGCATTTCTGTGAGGTTGGCCAGGTTCCCCTCCCCGGGGGGCTTGGTCTCCTCTCGGTTCCTCTGGAGCCATTGTTGTTTGTTCATTTGCCTTTTCCAGTTTTTTTTGTGGCTGCGGCTTAGTTTTGTTACACCAGAGAACTAATTTAGGTGGTAGAGGTCGTGTGATCTCAGGTGTTTTTGCAATTAGTAGCGTTGGCTTTTTTTAGGGTTTTTTTGGATTGCAGTAAGTATCCTTCCTATCCTTTTATGTCCAAGTTAGATTGGGCCCCAGCGTTTGCTCATACTATTTTCTGTCTGTGTCTGTATTTCCTCTTGTCTAACCGCCATTACATGTTTGGGGGCTTCCTATGTTCTTTGGGGATCTGCTCCGGGGCAGATAGCTTTCCTCTTTCTATCTTTAGGTGTAGTTAGCCTCTCAGGCTGTGACGAGGTGTCTAGGACCAACGTAGGAACGCTCCACGGCTGCCTTTAGTTGTGGTGGTTAGTCAGGGTACTGCAATCCAGTAGATTCCAACCTCTCTGGTGTATTGCCGTTTTTGCCTGCTTTCCTCAGCTAGCAAAACATAACAGTTCTCTGGCTACAGGCCATGTCCATATTGACCCATGGGTCCTTCCATCAGTCCCGGATCTGCTATCTCAAGGTCCATTCCTTCATCCTCAAGTGAAGGGTCTCCACTTGACGGCATGGAACTTGAGAGGCAGTTATTAAAGTCAAGAGGGTTTTCTGGGGCCTAATTACCACGCTCCTGCAAAATAGGAAAGAATCCAATAATTTATAGTAAAGTGTGGATGAAATTCCTAGAGTTCCATGCGATTGCCCTCTCTAGGGAGGTTCCGATCAAAGTTATTTTGGAATTTCTGCAGAGAGGTAAAGAGCTGGGTCTGTCCGTTAGTACGCTTAAGGTCCAGGTATCTGCCTTGGGGGCCCTTTATGGTTATAATGTGGCAGGAGATAGATGGGTCTCACTGTTCATCACAGCATGTTAAGGTAGTTGTTACGCTCGCACCCTGACTGGTTGGCACGAGCATGGGGGGTGTGGCCCCACTGTGCCACAAACCAGACTACCCTGGAAGGGGCGTGACTAAGCAGCTTCCTTGGTGTTCACTGGAGCCTCTGATGGTGAGGTCAGGTTGTGCGGCAGGTAGCTGCCAGGTACTACTCCAGTGTGGTGTCTGGCTGTCACTGCTGATCCCACTGGGGAACAGAACACTTCAAAATACTCGGAGATCACCCGAGCGTGCTCTGGAAAACCCGAGCAACAAGAATACTCGCTCATCACTAGTAGAGACCTGTTCATACTGGAGAAGCGAGGTCCCCCAGGGTGCAGAACAGGAGCGGAGCAGAACCGCAAGGTTGCAGAGTGGAGAGTAGAACAGAGCCGCTGGTTGCGGAGCAATGAGCAAAGCAGAGCCACAATTTGCAGAGCAAAGTGCAGAACCGCGAGGTGCTGAGCAAGGCAGAGCGAGAGCAGGACGGAACCGCAGAGCGTGGAGCGAGAGCAGGACTGAACCGTGGAGCGAGAGCAAGACGAAACTGCGGAGCGAGAGCAGGACGGAATCAAAGAGCAGAGCTGAGAGCAGAACGGAACGTAAGGAGCAGAGCGGAACCACAAGGAGCGGATCTGGGAGCAGAGCGGAACCGCAAGAAGTGGAGCTGGGAGCAGAGCGGAACCGCAAAGAGCGGAACCAAGAGCAGAGTGGAGCAACAGGGTGCAGCGAGCAGAACAGGAGTAAACACAAGGACACACACAGCAGGGTAGGGAAGATTACAGATAAGGATACAAATGGGTACAGGTAAAAGACTCAGTTCAGACAAAATCAGGTACAGGTCAGGGCACAGGATCCAGGATATGCAGCCTCCTGGAAAGCGGAACAAGAAACACAGAGCACAGAAACAGATCTGGGTATTCAACCCCCAGAGAAGGCGGAAAACAGGACAGGACCTGGCAGCTCAGCAACAAGACACTAACTGAGATAAAGCATTGCACAGGCATCCTATGGACGAGGATACCTTAAAATAGCAGAGGTCTCTTGGCAATTGGCTGAGGACACATTAGGAGGGTGCACACTGACTCTATAAGAACCAGGAAGTACTGGTGCCGCCCCCCCTATGCACACAGCCAGAAAGCATGCACAGAGCAGGCAGGAGACATGAGGTACACAGCATGGAGCCGGCAACAGACAGAATTCACAGCATGGCCGGAGTAGTGAGTAAGTTCGTGTGTAAGGCAGGTGGGGGATGGAAGGCCATGTAGTGATGCAGGCAGGGTTGTTACAGTAGTGATCTGGTTCACATTTCCCGGGTGCCTCCCTGGGATCTAAATTTAGTTCTGGATGCCCTAGCAGGTCCCCCGTTTGAGCCATTAGAGTCTGTTCCCCATAAATACATATTGCTAAAGACAGCCCTTTTGGTACCATTGACATCAGCTAGAAGAGTTAGCGACATCCAGGCTCTCTCTATAGATCCACCCTTCCTGTTAGTATTTCAGGACAGAATAATACTGACACCAGATCCGTCGTACCTTCCTAAGGTAGCAGCAAAATTTTATAGGACACTGGAAATCTTTCTTCCCTCCTTCTTTAGTAATCCTTCCACTCCAGAGGAAGAGAGGTTTCACACCCTAGATGTGAGGAGGGCCGTCCTGAAGTATATAGATAGATCCAGGGCCTGGAGGCAGAGTAAGGCTTTGTTTGTAACCTTCCAGGGCCACAGGAAGGGGTACAGAGTCACAAAGGACACCTTATCTCGTTGGATCAGGGATGCAATCCTCCTTGCATACTCAGCGAAAGGTGAAAATTCCCCGGAGGGTTTAAGGGCACATTTAGCGCTAGCTGTGGCATCCTCTCGGGCTGAAAGGGCAGACATCCCAATTGAACTTATATGTAAGGCTGCGACGTGGTCGACACTGTCCACCTTTTACAACCACTACAGGCTTGATCTTTCATCTTCTTCTGACCTAGCCTTTGGGAGAGCTGTCCTCAGCACGGTGGTCCCTCCCATGTGATGGTTCTCTAAAAATCTCTCATGTGGGTGCTGTCGTGGCGAAGAGTAAAAAGCCGGATTACTTACCGGTAATGCTCTTTTATTGAGTCCAAGACAGCACCCATTCACTACCCTCCCTAAGTTACATATGAATAGAGCACGTAACGGTGGTTGTGTGTGTATATATATGTGTGTGTGTGTGTCTATATATACAGTTATATGAAAAAGTTTGGGCACCCTCTATTAATCTTAAGCTTAATGTTTTATAAAAATTGGTGTTTTTGCAACAGCTATTTCAGTTTGATATATCTAATATCTATTGGACACAGTAATGTTTCTGCCTTGAAATGAGGTTTATTGTACTAGCAGAACATGTGCAATCTGCATCCAAACAAAATTTGACAGGTGCATAAGTATGGGCACCTCACCAGAAAAGTGACATTAATATTTAGTAGATCCTCCTTTTGCAAAAATAACAGCCTCTAGTCGCTTCCTGTAGCTTTTAATGAGTTCCTGGATCCTGGATGAAGGTATTTTTGACCATTCCTCTTTACAAAACAATTCCAGTTCAGTTAAGTTTGATGGTCGCCGAGCATGGACAGCCCTCTTCAAATGATCCACAGATGTTCAATGATATTCAGGTCTGGGGACTGGGATGGCCATTCCAGAACATTGTAATTGTTCCTCTGCATGAATGCCTGAGTAGATTTGGAGCGGTGTTTTGGATCATTGTCTTGCTGAAAGATCCATCCCCTGCGTAACTTCAACTTTGTCACTGATTCTTGAACATTATTGTCAAGAATCTGCTGATACTGAGTGGAATCCATGCGTCCCTCAACTTTAACAAGATTCCCGGTGCTGGCATTGGCCACACAGCCCCAAAGCATGATGGAACCTCCACCAAATTTTACTGTGGGTAGCAAGTGTTTTTCTTGGAATGCTGTGTTTTTTGACGCCATGCATAATGCCTTTTTGTATGACCAAACAACTCAATCTTGGTTTCATCAGTCCACAGAACCTTCTTCCAAAAAGAAATTGGCTTCTCCAAATGTGCTTTTGCATACCTCAGCCGACTTTGTTTGTGGCGTGCTTGCAGAAACGGCTTCTTTCGCATCACTCTCCCATACAGCTTCTCCTTGTGCAAAGTGCATTGTATAGTTGACCGATGCACAGTGACACCATCTGCAGCAAGTTGATGCTGCAGCTCTCTGGAGGTGGTCTGAGGATTGTCCTTGACTGATCTCACCATTCTTCTTCTCTGCCTTTCTGATGTTTTTCTTGGCCTGCCACTTCTGGCCTTAACAAGAACTGTCCCTGTGTTCTTCCATTTCCTTACTATGTTCCTCACAGTGGAAACTGACAGGTTAAATCTCTGAGACAGCTTTTTGTATCCTTCCCCTGAACAACTATGTTGAATAATCTTTGTTTTCAGATCATTTGACAGTTGTTTTGAGGAGCCCATGATGCCACTCTTCAGAGGAGATTCAAACAGGAGAACAACTTGCAAGTGGCCACTTTAGGTTAGCTTTTCTCATGATTGCATACACCTGGCTATGAAGTTCAAAGCTCAATGAGGTTGCAAAACCAAAAAAAGTGCTTTAGTAAGTCAGTAAAAAGTAGGTAGGAGTATTTAAAACAAGAAAATGATAAGGGTGCCCATACTTATGCACCTGTCAAATTTTGTTTGAATGCAGACTGCACATGTTCTGCTAGTACAATAAACCTCATTTCAAGGCAGAAACATTACTGTGTCCAATAGTTATTAGATATATCAAACTGAAATAGCTGTTGCAAAAACACCAATTGTTATCAAACATTAAGCTTAAGATTAATAGGGGTGCCCAAACTTTTTCATATAACTGTATATATTTATATTATATATATATATATTATATATATATACATACAGTACAGACCAAAAGTTTGGACACACTTTCTCATTCAAAGATTTTTCAGTATTTTCATGACTATGAAAATTGTACATTCACACTGAAGGCATCAAAACTATGAATTAACACATGTGGAATTATATACTTAACAAAAAAGTGTGAAACAACTGAAAATATGTCTTATATTCTAGGTTCTTCAAATTAGCCACCTTTTGCTTTGTTTACTGCTTTGCACACTCTTGGCATTCTCTTGATGAGCTTCAAGAAGTAGTCACCAGAAATTGTCTTCCAACAGTCTTGAAGGAGTTCCCAGAGATGCTTAGCACTTGTTGGCCCTTTTGCCTTAACTCTGCGGTCCAGCTCACCCCAAACCATCTCGATTAGGTTCAGGTCTGGTAACTGTGGAGGCCAGGTCATCAGTATATATATATATATAATATATATATATATATATGTGTGTGTGTATATGCATATATGTGTGTGTTTGTATATATACAGTGTGTATATATATATATATATATATATATATATATATATATTATACAGTACAGACCAAAAGTTTGGACACACTTTCTCATTCAAAGATTTTTCAGTATTTTCATGACTATGAAAATTGTACATTCACACTGAAGGCATCAAAACTATGAATTAACACATGTGGAATTATATACTTAACAAAAAAGTGTGAAACAACTGAAAATATGTCTTATATTCTAGGTTCTTCAAATTAGCCACCTTTTGCTTTGTTTACTGCTTTGCACACTCTTGGCATTCTCTTGATGAGCTTCAAGAAGTAGTCACCAGAAATTGTCTCTCCAACAGTCTTGAAGGAGTTCCCAGAGATGCTTAGCACTTGTTGGCCTTTTGCCTTAACTCTGCGGTCCAGCTCACCCCAAACCATCTCGATTAGGTTCAGGTCTGGTAACTGTGGAGGCCAGATCATCAGTATATATATATATATATTATATATATATATTATAAATATATATATATGTGTGTGTGTGTGTATATGCATATATGTGTGTGTTTGTATATATACAGTGTGTATATATATTATATATGTGTGTGTGTGTGTGTATATGCATATATGTGTGTGTTTGTATATATACAGTGTTATATTATATATATATATATTATATATATATATGTGTATACTGCATGTATGTATATATGTATGTGTGTGTGTATATATATAAAATATATATATTATATATATATAAGTTATGTCGCTTATCCATGTTATTTAAATTAAACTTATAACCTGACGTTAAATTCATCCATTGGTTGTATAAATTATTCTTTTGAAAGCTGAAACCCTCCGAAATGTTGTTTAAGAAAATAAATTGGCATCAATGCAGAAATATTGATCATTTAATGGACACAGAATGGTCAGATTTTGGCAAGACATAAGTTTTGTCGCCCACAGATAGTAATGTGATATTCAAACAAATAATTGTCTTAAATACAAATATATGTTACATAACATTGGTGAATGAAGTTGTGGTGCTATTAGAGTCATATTTAATATTTTGTGTGACTTCCATGAGCTTGAAGGACTGCATCCATGCGGTTCAACAATGATTCATACAATTTATTAATGAAGTCATCAGGAATAGCAAAGAATGCAGTCTTACATGCCTCCCAGAGTTCATCTAGATTCTTTGGTTTTGTCTTCCAAGCTTCCTCTTTCATCCTACCCCAAACATGCTCAATGTTGTTCATGTCTGATGACTGGGCTGGTCAGTCCTTGAGCACCTTGATCTTTTTTGCCTGGAGGAGCTTTGTTGTAGAAATAGATGTATGAGATGGAACACCATCCTGCTGCAGAATTTGACCCCTTTTATGATTTGGAATATAAGATGTAGCTAATACTTCTTGATATTACTGAATGTAACCCCAGACAGTGGTCTTTCCACCACCAAATTTAACTGTTTTCTGGTGTATTTTGGATCCATACAGGCTGCAGTAGGTCTCCTGCAGTATTTGCGGCGGCTGTGGTGTAATTCTACTGAAGATTCATCAGAGAAATCCACCTTCTGCCACTTTTCCAGCATCCATCTGTTTAGCAGGCTGTGGGACTTTGCAAATGCCACACAGTTTTTTTATTTGCCTTTTGTTTAGTTCTGGCTTCTGGGCACTGATTCAACCATGGAGGCCATTTTAACAGAATTCTACAAAATGTTCTAGTTGACACAGGGACTTGAGGTGACCAGGCCTGTTGGAGCTCTGCTGCAGTGGAAGAGGGGCTTGCTTTGGATTTTCTAACCAACAAACGTTCCTCCTGAGCAGTTGTCTTGCGGGGTCTGCGGACCTGGGCTTGTCAAACACATCTCCAGTCTCTTTGAATCTTTTTTTAATTCTTTGAACTTGACGCTGAGACACATTAAAGGTGCCAGCCACCTCTGCAGTGGATCTGGTCTTCAGCCTCTTGATAATCCAGGCTTTGGTCGCAGGGTGGATTTTTGGCATGTTGTCAGAGCTGAAGTTGCAGCTCAAGTGAAGATCTGGGGTGCTGGGTTTTGTTTTATACATACCCACTAATTAACCGATCATTTACTGAGCACAGGTGAGGATATAAACTAGAATTGGGTGCATTATATCAGGGTTCCCCAACTCCAGTCCTCAAGGCCCACCAACAGGTCATGTTTTCAGGATTTCTTTTGTATTGCACAGGTGATGCAATCATCACCTGGGCAATGCTAAGGAAATCCTGAAAACATGACCTGTTGGTGGGTCTTGAGGACTGGAGTTGGGGAACCTGCATTATATGACCAGGCGACACAACTTTTGTCTTGCCAAAATCTGACCATTCTGTGTCCATTAAATCATCAATATTTCTGCATTGATGCCAATTTATTTTCTTAACCTAAACCACATTTCTGAGGTTTCAGCTTTCAAAGAATAATTTATCAACCAATGGATGAATTTAACGTCCGGTTATAAGCTGTTACTTGCATAACATGGATAAGCGACATAACTTCTGTCAGGGAGTGTATGTATGTGTGTATGTATGTATGTATGTATGTATGTGTGTATGTATGTGTGTATATATGTATTATGTATGTATGTGTATATGTGTGTGTATATGTATGTATGTATGTATATGTGTGTGCGTATATTGTGTGTGTGTGTATGTATATTATATATATATATATATATATATATATGTGTGTATGTGTGTGTGTATATATACCGTATTTGAGACACATGCGAGAAATTTGCACGATTTTTGTGCGAATCTCTCGCATGAACACCCGGCACTGCCGCCGGCACTGGGACCAGAGCGTGCGGCTGCATGTATTTCTATGCAGCATGTATTTCTATGCAGCTGCATGCTCCAGTCTCAGTGCCAGCAGTAGTGCCGGGTGTTCACGAGAGAGATTCGCACAAAAATCGTGCAAATTTCTCGCATGTGTGATCCCGGCCTTATACTTACCCTCCAGCGTCTTCACATAGTTTACAGACACCACACTGGTCCCGCAGCACCATCTCCTACCCGTAGCTTCCTACATAATAACATACTATTATATATAATAACACCACATATAATAGTATGTTATTAAATATTTTACCACAGTTTTTGCTTCAAATATATTTTTCCCTATTTTCCTCCTCTAAAACCTGGGTGCGTCTTATAGTCCGGTGCGTCTTATAGTCCGAAAAATACGGTGTATATATATATATATACATACATGTGTGTGTATATATATGTGTGTGTATATGTGTGTATGTATATATATATAAATATATATATATTGTGTGTGTGTATATATATATATATATATATATATTATATATATATATATATATATATATATATATATATACAGTACAGACCAAAAGTTTGGACACACCTTCTCATTCAAAGATTTTTCTGTATTTTCGTGACTATGAAAATTGTAGAATTACACTGAAGGCATCAAAACTATGAATTAACACATGTGGAATTATACATTACACTTTACAAAAAAGTGTGAAACTATACATCGGGCGTTTCTGAATGCGGCGAAACCAAACGTGTGTTTTTTTTTTGTTTTTTTAACCCTTTAATTTTCAATGAGGTGAAAGGGGGGTGATTTGAACTTTTAGTTTTTTTTTTAAATGTTAGTGGTTAAATTTTAGTGGTTATTGTGTGTATAATATTGTGGAAAATGAGAAAAATTGAATAATTCACATGCCTTGAGCAAGTGGTAAATCTAAATTTAATGTCAACATATTTTACATGGTGAATCCTGATTGCCAAAAGGAACAAATTTGAGGAGTAAGACTTACCAATTTGCAAAGTTCATATATATATATATATATATACACACACACACACAACTAGGGTGCCAAGGAAAAATGAACTTTGCAAATTGGTAAGTCTTACCCCTCAATATATATATATATATATATATATATATATATAATATATATTATATATATGTATGTATGTGTATACAGACCAAAAGTTTGGACACACCTTCTCATTTAAAGATTTTTCTGTATTTTCATGACTATGAATGACTATGAAAATATGATATAGGAAAGATGTATATCTTCGTACCGTGTTAGCCAGTAGATAGAAAAATATTTAGAGTTGAGAGTCCTCAGTGGTTGATACCTTTTAATGGCTAACTGAAAAGATGGTAACAAATTGCAAGCTTTCGAGACTACTCAGGTCTCTTCATCAGGCAAAGACTAAAACAAAAACTGAAGAATCACATATTTATACACAAGAGGACACAGGAATAATGCAATAGGTAAGACATGTGACGTGAAGCAGAACTGTCATTATGGCAGAGGGACAGTTCTGCTTCACGTCACATGTCTTACCTATTGCATTATTCCTGTGTCCTTTTGTGTATAAATATGTGATTCTTCAGTTTTTGTTTTAGTCTTTGCCTGATGAAGAGACCTGAGTAGTCTCGAAAGCTTGCAATTTGTTGCCATCTTTTCAGTTAGCCATTAAAAGATATGAAAATATGAAAATTGTACATTCACACTGAAGGCATCACTATGAATTAACAACATGTGGAATTATATACTTAACAAAAAAGTGTGAAACAACTGAAAATATGTCTTATATTCTAGGTTCTTCAAAGTAGCAACCTTTTGCTTTGATGACTGCTTTGCACAATCTTGGCATTCTCTGGATGAGCTTCAAGAGGTAGTCACCGGAAATGGTCCAACTAAACGCAAACCGCATGGTACAGCATGCTGCTGCAAGATGCTGTGGTAACCATGCTGGTTCAGTATGCCTTCAATTTTGAATAAATCCCCAATAGTGTCACCAGCAAAGCACCCCCACACCATCACACCTCCTCCTCCATGCTTCACGGTGGGAACCAAGCATGTATAGGCCATCCGTTCACCTTTTCTGCGTCGCACAAAGACACGGTGGTTGGAATCAAAGATCTCAAATTTGGACTCATTAGACCAAAGTACAGATTTCCACTGATCTAATGTCCATTCAATATGTTCTTTAGCCCAAACAAGTCTCTTCTGCTTGTTGCCTGTCCTTAGCAGTGGTTTCCTAGCAGCTATTTTACCATGAAGGCCTGCTGCACAAGGTCTCCTCTTAACATTTGTTGTAGAGATGTGTCTGCTGCTAGAACTCTGTGTGGCATTGACCTGGTCTCTAATCTGAGCTGCTGTAAACCTGCGATTTCTGAGGCTGGTGACTCGGATAAACTCATCCTCAGAAGCAGAGGTGACTCTTGGTCTTCCTTTCCTGGGGCGGTCCTCATGTGAGCCAGTTTCTTTGTAGCGCTTGATGGTTTTTGCAACTGCACTTGGGGACACTTTCAAAGTTTTCCCAATTTTTCAGACTGACTGACCTTCATTTCTTAAAGTAATGATGGCCTCTCGTTTTTCTTTACTTAGCTTCTTTTTTCTTGCCATAATTCAAATTCTAACAGTCTATTCAGTAGGATTATCAGCTGTGTATCCACCAGACTTCCGCACAACAAACTGATGGTCCCAACCCCGTTTATAAGGCCAAAAATCCCACTTATTAAACCTGACAGGGCACACCTGTGAAGTGAAAACCATATCTGGTGACTACCTCTTGAAGCTCATCAAGAGAATGCCAAGAGTGTGCAAAGCAGTCATCAAAGCAAAAGGTGGCTACTTTGAAGAACCTAGAATATAAGACATAATTACAGTTGTTACACACTTTTTTGTTAAGTATATAATTTCACATGTGTTACTTCATAGTTTTGATGCCTTCAGTGTGAATTTACAATTTTCATAGTCATGAAAATACAGAAAAATCTTTGAATGAGAAGGTGTGTCCAAACTTTTGGTCTGTACTGTATGTGTGTGTATATATATATATATATATTATATATAATATATATATATATATCCTAGATCTGAATGAATGAAATATTCTCATTGAATACTTTGTTCTGTACAAAGTTGAATGTGCTGACAACAAAATCACACAATCATCAATGGAAATCAAGTTTATTAACCAATGGAGGCCTGGATTTGAAGTCACACCCAAAATTAAAGTGGAATCTAATGTCCTTAAAACAAGTCAAAATGATGCTCAGTAGTGTGTGTGGCCTCCACGTGCCTGTATGACCTCCCTACATTGCCTGGGCATTCTCCTGATGAGGCAGCGGATGGTCTCCTGAGGGATCTCCTCCCAGACCTGGACTAAAGTATCTGCCAACTCCTGGAAGTCTGTGGTGCAATGTGACGTTGGTGGATGGAGCGAGACATGTCCCAGATGTGCTCAATCGGATTCAGGTCTGGGGAACCGGCGAGCCAGTCCATAGCTTCAACTCTTTCATCTTGCAGGAACTGCTGACACACTCCAGCCACATGAGGTCTGGCATTGTCCTTCATTAGGAGAAACCCAGGGCCAACGGCACCAGCATATGGTCTCACAAGGGGTCTGAGGATCTCATCTCCGTACCTAATGGCAGTCAGGCTACCTCTGGCGAGCACATGGAGGGCTGTGCACCCCACACCATTACTGATTTACTGTTAGACATGTCATGCTGAAGGATGTTGCAGGCAGCCGATCGCTCTCCACAGCTTCTCCAGACTCTGTCACATGTGACTCAGTGTGAACCTGCTTTCATCTGTGAAGACCACAGGGCGCCAGTGGCAAATTTGCCAATCCTGGTGTTCTGTGGCAAATGTCAAGCATCCTGCATGGTGTTGGGCTGAGCACAACCTCCATCTGTGGACGTCGGGCACTCAGACCATCCTCATGGAGTCGGTTTCTAACCGTTTGTGCAGACACATGCACATTTGTGGCCTGCTGGAGGTCATTTTGTAGGGCTCTGGCAGTGCTCCTCCTGTTCCTCCTTTCATAAAGGCAGAGGTAGCGGTCCTGCTGCTGGGTTGTTGCCCTCCTACAGCCCCCTTCACGTCTCCTGGTGTACTGGCCTTTCTCTTGGTAGCGCCTCCAGCCTCTGGACACTACGCTGACACACAGCAAAGCTTCTTGCCACAGCTCGCATTGATGTGCCGTCCTGGATGAGTTGCCCTACCTGAGCCACTTGTGTGGGTTGTAGAGTCGGATTCATGCTACCACAAGTGTGAAAGCACAACCAACATTCAAAAGTGACCAAAACATCAGCCAGAAAGCATTGGTACTGAGATGTCGTCTGTGGTCCCCACCTGCAGAACCGCTCCTTTATTGAGTGTGTCTTGATAATTGCCATTAATTTCCATCTGTTTTCTATTCCATTTGCACAACAGCATGTGAAATTGATTGTCAATCAGTGTTGCTTCCTAAGTGGGCAATTTGATTTCACAGAAGTTTGATTTACTTGGATTTATATTTTGTTGATTAAGTGTTCCTTTATTTTTTTGAGCAGTGTATGTATGTGTGTGTGTGTGTGTGTATATATATATATATATATATATATATATATATATATATATTATTATATATATATGGGTTTATTTGCTGGATGTAAAAAATTATGGCATTTCTTGGCCTAATACTTAGCCAACATGTTGCGTTCGGAGGGCACTTGAAAACAACGCACTGGAACTCATCCGCATACAACGCATTTTCCTGTGTACACAATGTTAAATATAGGTACGCAGGATGCATGCGGAAGTAGGTGGATCTTAAGGAAAGAAGGACGCAGCCCTACGCTGCGGACACAAACGCTAGTGTGTAACCGGCCTTAGGCCCTCATATATCTGCTTGAAGGATTGTTTCCTTTGTTTTTGCCATAACTTAATACCTTTCTTGAGCAACAAATCTGCATATATCTTACCTAAGGCTGGAAGTCACACACAACGTATAAAAAATTGGTCCGTTTTTCACAGACGAGAATCGCACAAATATTCTCTGAACAGTGATCCGTATGTCATTCGTGTGCAATGCGAGGATGCGATTTCCTCGCATCAAAGTATCCGTGTGACATTCGTATAGCATCTGCGTGTAACGGCGTCCCCAGATCCCGCCCTGCAGTGTGCTATGATTTATTCACACTGCGGGGCTGGGAATCTGGCGCCTGCTTAGTGAGTATCTCTGCGCCTGTCCCCCATCTCCCTCCGCTGCTTTCCTCACTGCGCAGGCACCAGATTCAAAGCCCCGCAGTGTGAATACATCATAACGCACTGCGGTGCCGGTGATGTCGCAAGAAGGAGAGGAGGCGGGGGCCGGAAACAAGAGGGGGATAATTGACACCGCTGAGGCTGTTGACACGGGGAGAAGACATACCTCCCAGACACAATAGAGGTATGTCGGACAAATTATAAAAGTGTCTATTTTAGCGATCAGAAACATAAGCCACCTTCACAGAATGCAGCCTTAGTACTGCTGAAGGTGGTTCTTTTACTTAAAAAGGCCCTGGGGGGTGACAGGTTCCCTTTAAGAATAAAGAGTTTTACTGAAATAAACACTCATTTGTTCCAGCTTTATTATACTCCTAATCCCATATCGAATGTTTATTTATTTCAGTAAAACTCTTTACTCTTTGTGGGTGTGTGTGTGTGTGTGTGTGTGTGTATGTGTGTGTGTGTGTGTGTGTGTGTGTTTATATAACCCTTTCAGACTAGTGGATTAATAATGGATAGTTGTCTTATTGACAGCTGTCCATTATTAACCGGGCTTAATGTCACCTTGCAATGGCAAGGTGACATTAACCCCTTATTACCCCATATGCCACCGCTACAGGGCAATGGGAAGAGAGAGTGCCAGAATTGATTCATCTTACAGATGCTCCTTTTCTGGGGTGGCTGGGGGCAGATTTTTTTTTAGCCAGTGGGGCCAAAAACAATGGTCCTTCTCTAGGCTATTAATTTCTGCCCTCAATCACGGGCTTGCCATCTCTGGCGGAGAAAATTGCGCGGGAGCCCACGCAAGTTTTTTCCGTTAATTAATCCTTTACCACCTACAGCTCCAAAATTTTACAAACATACACTGATAACATTATTAGCGAGGGACATATAAAAAAAATAACGGATATGCAATGGTTTATTGTATGTAAACCATGTCTCATATCCTGGCGAGTTCTGTAATGATTTTACAGATGCCGACAATTGAATTCTCACCTATTTTGCTATCTATATCTCTATGAAATATAAATATATATGTATATATATATTTATGCCATTTTACACACACACATATCTATAATATAACGCTGGGAGCGTCACTCTGTCTGAAGCCTTCATAGACTGCGCAAGCACGACGTGCCTGCGCAGTCTGGACAGAGTAACGCTCCAGGCGATGAGGAGGGTGGCCCAGGAGATCGCGGTATGCGTAAGCACTGAACGCATACTGCGATCTTCACCACAACCCCTTACCGATCCCGTGTTGCCGGCGCCGCGGGGTCTTGCGGGGATGTCAGAACTGGAGAGGGCGGGTTGTGGTGCCGGAATGCAGTTCGCGCTTTCCGGCGCCATATTGTGGAAGACACACTGCAGTGTGTCTTCAAGAAAATGGAGCCGGAAAGCGAGGACTGCGCAGGTACCGATTTCGCCGTCATCGGCGCATGCCCAGTCCGCGCTTTCCGGCGCTATTTTGTGGAACACACACTGCAGTGTCTTCAAGAAAATGGCGCTGGAATGTGCGTACTCCGGCGCCGCTCTCCTCCCCCAGCCTCTGGCAGAACGGGACAACGCTCGAGCACGGGGAAGAAGGTGAGTATAAATGTATAAATGTTTTTTTTTTTTTTTTTTGTATGTGTGCAGTTTCATAGGGGTGAACGGGACCATACATATCAGGATAACGGGGGTGAGAGGTAGCATGCATATCAGGATAGGGGACTGCGGGGGCCATGCATATCAGGATAGGGGACTGCGGGGGCCATGCATATCATATAGACTGCGGGGTGATATCAGATAGGGACTGCGGGGGCCATGCATATCAGTATAGGGGACTGCGGGGGCCATGCATATCAGATAGGGGACTGCGGGGACCATGCATATCAGGATAGGGGACTGCGGGGGCCATGCATATCAGGATAGGGGACTGCGGGGGCCATGCATATCAGTATAGGGAACTGCGGGGGCCATGCATATCAGGATAGGTGACTGCGGGGGCCATGCATATCCGTATAGGGGACTGCGGGGGCCATGCATATCAGGATAGGGGACTGAGGGGGCCATGCATATGAGGATAGGGGACTGCGGGGGCCATGCATATCAGGATAGGGGAATGAGGGGGCCATGCATATCAGGATAGGGGACTGCGGGGGCCATGCACATGGGCGTACCCACCGTGGGGCAGGGGGGGGCAGCTGCCCCTCCCTAGAAGCAGGGGCACACAATGAAAGAGAGCGGAGAGAGCAGCACAATGCCGACTCCCTCTGCCACAGGTTGCAGTGCCTGTCTGTGTGTGCGCAGTGCACGGAGCTGCTGTCTCACCAGAGGAGCTTCTTCCTGGCCGCAGCAGCTGTAGTTTCACTTTCTGCCCTGCAGGCTCTGGTTGTCTCAGCCACACTGGGTCCTAGTGCCCTCTGTGTGCAGACACTGGACACTTCCTGCTCCTGCCTCAGTCGCTGCCTTCAAGCTTCATGGTAAGAGGGGATGGAATTTAATAAATGTATTCTGCTCAGGCATGTCATGGTCACTGTGGGGAAATGTGGGAGAGGGGGACAGAGCACTGGGGGTGAATGTGAGAGTATGGGGGTATTGTTGGGGCTAGGCACTGGGGGGTTAATGTGAGAGGATGGGGGTATTGTGGGGGAGGGGTACAGTGCACTGGGGTGAATGTAAGAGGATGGGGGTATTGTGGGGCTAGGGCACTGGGGGGGTTAATGTGAGAGGATGGGGGTACTATGGGGGAGGGGTACAGGGCACTGGGGTGAATGTAAGAGTATGGGGTATTGTGGGGGCTAGGGCACTGGGGGGGTTAATGTGAGAGGGTGGGGGTATTGTGGGGGAGGGGTACAGGGCACTGGGGTGAATGTAAGAGTATGGGGTATTGTGGGGGCTAGGGCACTGGGGGGGTTAATGTGAGAGGATGGGGTATTGTAGGGGCTGGGGCACTGGGGGGGTTAATGTGAGAGGATGGGGGTATTGTGGGGGCTGAAGTGGGGGAGGGGCAACAGGGCACAGAAAGTGAATGTGAGAGGATGGGGTATTGTGGGGGAGGGGATACAGGGCACTGGTTGGTGAATGTGAGAGGATGGGGATATTGTGGGGGCTGGCGCACAGGGGTTGATGTGAGAGGATGGGGTATTGTGAGGGAGGGTGGACAGGTCACTGGGGTTGAATGTAAGAGGATGGGGGTATTGTGGGGCTAGGGCACTGGGGTTTACTGTGAGAGGATGGGGTATTGTGGGGACTGAAGTGGGAGGGGCAACAGAGCACTGAGGGGTGCATGTGAGAGGATGGGGGTATTGTGGGGTCAGTGGGACAGAACACTAAGGGGTGCATGTGAGACGATGGGCTGTTGGGGTGTGGGTGGGGGACAGGGGAGGTAGGGGGCTTTTTTTTTTTACTTGTGAGCTCCTTAAAACTTTAATAATAGATTAATATTTCAGTATTATTATAACAAGGGCATAGACAGACGGCCGTATAACTCATGCGAGGATCGCACTGCAATCCTCGGACTTGCTGGTACCGCTCCTGACATGAGCGCGACTGCCATGTATAATATATGGTATATACAGCGTAGTGTCGCATACACTGCTGTATTATACAATATACAACAGTTCTAATGCTCCATACCTAATATGCAGGATAATGTACAGTGTATATGATGTAACCTGTATAGGATGCGACATTGGCTTGCCCCCCCCCCTAGTTTTGATCCTGGGTATGCCCATGGCCATGCATATCAGGATAGGGGAATGAGGGGGCCATGCATATCAGGATAGGGACTGCGGGGGCCATGCATATCAGGATAGGGGACTGCGGGGGCCATGCATATCAGGATAGGGGACTGCGGGGGCCATGCATATCAGGATAGGAGACTGCGGGGGACATGCATATCAGGATAGGGGACTTCGGGGGCCAAGCATATCAGGATAGGGGACTGAGGGGGCCATGCATATCAGGATAGGGGACTGCGGGGGCCAAGCAAATCAGGATAGGGGACTGAGGGGGCCATGCATATCAGGATAGGGGAATGAGGGGGCCATGCAAATCAGGATAGGGGACTGGGGGGCCATGCATATCAGGATAGGGGATGAGGGGGCCATGCATATCAGGATAGGGAGTGAGAGGTCATGCATATCAGGATAGGGGACTGAGGGGGCCATGCATATCAGGATAGGGGGTGAGAGGTAGCATGCATATCAGGATAGGGGACTGCGGGGGCCATGCATATCAGGATAGGGGACTGCGGGGGCATGCATATCAGGATAGGGGACTGCGGGGGCCATGCATATCAGGATAGGGGACTGCGGGGGCCATGCATATCAGTATAGGGGACTGCGGGGGCCATGCATATCAGTGATAGGGGACTGGGGGGCCATGCATATCAGATAGGGGACTGCGGGGGCCATGCATATCAGTATAGGGGACTGCGGGGGCCATGCATATCAGATAGGGGCTGCGGGGGCCATGATAATCAGGTGATAGGGGACTGCGGGGGCCATGCATATCAGGATAGGGGAATGAGGGGGCCATGCATATCAGGATAGGGGACTGTGGGGGCCATGCATATCAGGATAGGGGACTGAGGGGGCCATGCATATCAGGATACCGGGGTGAGAGGTAGCATGCATATCAGGATAGGGGACTGAGGGGGCCATGCATATCAGGATATGGGGTGAGAGGTAGATGCAATCAGTAGGACTCCTGCATATCAGGATAGGGGACTGCGGGGGCCATGCATATCAGGATAGGGGACTGGGGGCCATGCATATCAGGATAGGGACTGCGGGGGCCATGCATATCAGTATAGGGGACTGCGGGGGCCATGCATATCAGTATAGGGGACTTCGGTAGCCATGCATATCAGGATAGGGGACTGGGGGGCCATGCATATCAGGATAGGGGACTGCGGGGGCCATGCATATCAGTATAGGGGACTGCGGGGGCCATGCATATCAGATAGGGGACTGCGGGGGCCATGCATATCAGGATAGGGGACTGAGGGGGCCATGCATATCAGGATAGGGGACTGCGGGGGCCATGCATATCAGGATAGGGGAATGAGGGGGCCATGAATATCAGGATAGGGGACTGAGGGGGCCATGCATATCAGGATAGGGGACTGCGGGGGCCATGCATATCAGGATAGGGGATGAGGGGGCCATTCATATCAGGATAGGGGACTGCGGGGGCCATGCATATCAGTATAGGGGACTGCGGGGGCCATGCATATCAGGATAGGGGACTGAGGGGGCCATGCATATCAGGATAGGGGACTGCGGGGCCATGCATATCAGGATAGGGGAATGAGGGGGCCATGAATATCAGGATAGGGGACTGAGGGGGCCATGCATATCAGGATAGGGGACTGCGGGGGCCATGCATATCAGGATAGGGGATGAGGGGGCCATTCATATCAGGATAGGGGACTGCGGGGGCCATGCATATCAGGATAGGGGACTGAGGGGGCCATGCATATTAGGATAGGGGGGTGAGGTGACCATGCATATCAGGATTGGGGGTGAGGGGACCATGCATATCAGGATAGGGGGTGAGGGGACCATGCATATCAGGATAGAGGGGTGAAGGGACCATGCATATCAGGATGGGGGGTGAGGTGACCATGCATATCAGGATTGGGGGTGAGGGGACCATGCATATCAGGATAGGGGGTGAGGGGACCATGCATATCAGGATAGGGGGGTGATGGGTACCATGCATATCAGGATTGGGGGATGAGGGGTACCATGCATACCAGGATAGGGGGTGAAGGGTACCATGCATACCAGGATTGGGGTTGAAGGAACCATGCATACCAGATTTGGGGTTAGAGGGGGTCCCATACATCCTACGATAGGGATGAGGGTGGAACATGTATACAAGGATTGGGGGGTGAGGGGACCATGCGTACCAGGATTGGAGGGTGAGTACACCATGCATACCAGGATTTGGGGGTGAGGGACCATGCATACCAGGATTGGGGGGTGAGGGCACCATGCATACCGGGATTGGGTGGTGAGGGGACCATGCATTCCAGGATTGGGGGAAGGGGACCATGCATACCATGATTGGGGGTGAGGGGACCATGCATACCAGGATAGGGATGAGGGGATACCTTGCATACCAGGATTGGGGGGTGAGGGGAACATGCATACCAGGATGAGGTATTGGGTGCCATGTAGACCAGGATTGGGTGGGGTGAGGGGACCATGCATACCAGGATAGGAGGGGGCAGCACATACCAGTATACCAATAAAAATGCTTGCCACCCGGGCGTAGAACGGGTTCATCACTAGTATATATTTATATATAATATATATATAATGTGTGTGTGTCAATGGCATGTGTGTGTCTATATATATATATATATATATATATATATATATATATACAAATGTGTATATGTGTCACCCCAGGAGTTTGGTTGCCACAGTGAGCTTGCCTTCCTCCAGGGGAGGGTGATGTCATGCCTGAAAGCAAAGAGGGATCCCTTAGCAGGTAACACAGCATGCAACACCTTTTCTGACTCCAGACCAGAAGGGGGAGCTCAAACACCTGATTTGAGGGAGCTTCCATGGAATATTCTGGCTGGGGGAGGAGTTAGGAAGTGTAGCTGGAGGGACGAGAGAGGACAGATGTGTGGAGACAAGCTGGGGGACGGGAGCCATAGCAGGGTTCACCTCCTGGTCTGAGCGCCAGAAACCGGACCCCTGGAGTCCGATGCTGAGAGGGTGAAGTAAAGTCCCAGCAGCAGAATCCAGAGGGCAGAGGACGGCAGGTTCTCTGTCCCAATTAAGACTTCTTCAAAGCAGCAGCACATGTGAGCCGGAGACTCCAGAAGTGAGTGATTCCTGAAACAGGTTACAGCTGCATGTTATGAGAGTGAAGTTCAACTTAAATGAGAGAGACAGAGGGACTTGGACGGAGCTTATAGCAGCCAATGCCTCACAGAACAGCGCTAGAAAGGAGACCTCACATCCCAATAAGGGGATCCTAAACTGCTTTCAGGCTGACCTACTCCAGTACAACCTGTGTTCAATGCCCTGGATGCTTTGCCTGCAAAACTGTAAGTAAAGCTTTGGAAACTGCAACTCACTGACTGTTTCTCAGTTTCTTCCTGCATCACCCATTGCACTGAGCTACATCTCCCAGCACCATTACTACCTTTCACTACATCTACCTGCCCTGGGATCCCATCGCCTCACCTGTGGGAGGCTGTACCAACTCTGCTGCATCACACCATCTATCCCAGAGGATCTGCACCGCAGCGCCGATCACCATTGACCAGATACCACAGGTGGCGTCACGAATACCTACACTACAAACTCTAACATCCCCTGTAAATAAACCCCTTTTTTTGGACGCCCAGGGCCACGGACCGGGTCACTGCCGCTGTGACACATCCCTTCAATACACCGGCCCGGTACCGAGCATCACTTCCCTGGCGGGCGATCCATTTTGGCGTCACGAACAGGATATCGTAGCCCGGTATCACCAGGTCCTGTGTGCCTATATTGAACTATTTAATTGTGCCAGAGACTTTGCTGAAAGTTTGTGCAGTGGCCACCATTACAACGCCGTGTGGGCCTTTCACATCAGTTTATTTTCAACCCCCATTTAGGTTTACATGCATGGTGTATTTATAAAGGACCTACCAATCAAAATTGATGTGTAAATAGCAAGGTAGAAGTACAGACTAAAAATTAACTTTTAATAGATGCCTTTTTTAAAAAGGAACTAATTGTTCCAATAATAACAAACACATAATAACCAATAAGTGTATCCTAACCACCAAAATTGTGAAAAAAAAAAAAAAAATTAAACAGTACCACAGACTTGACCTAATAACACAAATGGGATAAATAGAGGATGAATCCGCAAATGAGCATAGAAAATATCCTCAATATTCAATATACCTGTATGATATCAAATAAATATATGTGCCTTTTCACATCATAAATTGCACATCTCAATAAACAGAACGATCTCACCATATATTGATATCCACTGTCATTTCATCTATGGGGGAGGCTTCTTAAAATCACCATACAATACCCCAAACCATGTGGACACATATGGCTGAAAGAACTGACAATCTCCCAACGCGTTTCTCTGGCTGGATCATCAGGGGAGAGTTATGCCATTTTTGTCAGCTGTTAGGGATGAAGTCACCCGCAGCACTTATGCAGACTGTCAGGCGGGTGCACGTGTCCGAACCACGTGGGTTCTTAAATAGAATGCTGAAGCGGTCACCTCGTGACGTCATATCCTGTGCGCTCTCCATGTGGAACGCACAGATGGAATGCACGGGTCATATCCTCCGATGCTCTCATGAGTTCGGCGTTCATGTAACTTCCCGATTGACGTCACATCCTGGATACCGCAACAATGCAGATATAAAGATTGTAACACCCCATTCATTCATGTAATGTTGTCATTTAGTCACATCAAAATACTTTCAATGCTGATCTGTATTTTTCACACAGTATTCTTGGGATATTCCGCAAGTTACACAAAACCTGCTATGTATTAATCCACACAGTATTCTTGGGTATACCGCAAATCTCGCTATATACCACAATATTTATGATCGTCTGCAATAATCAAATAGGGAATTGCTAAGGAGTGTAAATTCTACTAAACACATTCCACAATATACCACAATATTTATATGCGGCTACAGAAATTAAATGGAGATTTGCTAAAACGTGCATTCTTGTTTACTTCAAACTAGCACAGATCCATGCTCAATTAGTTTTTGATTCATAAGTATCCAAAAGGGTTGTATGTATAGCATTTAATTCTCCACATATATGATAAGATATAACAAATAATAGTATAGATCCATGAAAGCACTTAATTGACAAACCCCTATTAATTATAAATCTCTATAAGACCAGCACTAAAATAATAAACAAACATGATAGTAAGGAATCTTCAGCTAGTTCCATATATAATGACTCACATGCTCATTTAAGGAGTCAAAGAACTCTACAACAAATATATATATCCTGAGATAAATCCCAGGATAACTAGCTCCTTATAGTGGAATTAGTGGTCACTTGAGTGCAAGGCATAAATATTGACATTCTAGATGTATTAGAGGACACTGGAGAAAAGGTTAAGAGGGGGAAACAAAAAACAAAAAATTGGGGCTGTCGATCCCTATCCGACCTAGTATACCCTACCTATCAGTGGAGGTTGACACCCTAAGAAGATATGAAATTTGACGCCCCCACTCCTCGGCGGCTGGCCCTATATTTCCCTATAGCACCCTGATTTAGACCTAAAATAAGTGTGGAAATAGAGTTTACATCAATAGGAAAGGGATAAGTGGAAGAAAGAGGGCATAGAGGGGAGGCACATCATGGGAGAGGAGATATATTGAATATCTCAATTTATACAAAACAATTATATGTCAAAATTTCATTAAGACCCAAAGGCTGTTGTGTTTTCAGCTGAAAAATCCATTTTGTTTCACTTTGTAAAATTCTCCTATCCCAATTGCCGCCCCTCTTTGGTGCTCCTATTTTATCAATGCCAACGAATTTGAGACCCGTTGTTTCCCCCTCATGTTGGCTAACCATATCTCTGGCTAGAGGTGTATCTCTCTTCAGGGCTATATCTCGCAGATGTTCACCTATTCTTCTTCTGAATTCTCGAATCGTCTTTCCCACATATTCCAGATTGCACGGGCAAGTTGCTTTATAAAGCACACCCTTGGTGCGCCAATTAATGAAATGGCGGATTTCATTGGTTTTGTTCGTTACACAGCTCTTGAATGATCCTCCTGTAGCTAAGACCGGACAAGCTATACAACCACTACATTTATAACAGCCTTTAATATTGCTAGTAAGCCATGTTTCTCTCTTCTGGGATTGAAATGACTATGTACAATTCTATCCCCTATAGATGTACCTTTCAAAAAAGTTACTTTAGGAAAATCTCCCACCAGATCCCCAATGTCCTCATACATCTGCAAAATTGACCAGTGTTTCTGGAGAATTGAACGAACCTGTTGTGCTCCAGAATTAAAGGTAGTGATGAAACGACAACTGGGGGATTCAATTTTTGGCTGTTTAGCATTCAATAGTGATGTCCTATCCAGAGATTTAGTATCATTGTATGCTTTACGTAAAACCCCATCCGGTATCCCCTATTTAGAAATCGCTGCCTCAAATCTGCTGCCTGCGCCTGAAAATCACTGTCAGAGGAGCAATTACGTCACACCCTCATGTATTGCCTCTTTGGGATACCCTTCTTGAGGGGATTGGATGATGGCTTTCCCATCTCAAGAGAGCATTCGTTGATGTAGGTTTTCTAAATATTTTCGTATCAATGTTTCCATTTCCCATTTTCTTAATGTATATGTCTAAAAAAGGCAATTCATACATATGATGTTCAAAAGTAAAGGAAAGTCCCAATTGATTGACATTTAGTTTAGCCACAAAAGTCTCCAACTCTAGAATGCTCCCATTCCATATCATGAAGACGTAGTCAATATATCTTGACCAAAAACGTATCCTTTCACATTCCTGAGTGTACAGGTCACTAAACACAATAGTCTCTTCCCACCAGCCCAGGAGCAGATTTGCATAAGATGGAGCACATGGACTGCCCATCGCTGTGCCCCTGAGCTGGTGGTATAATACGTTGTCAAAAAGAAAAAAGTTCTTGGTCAGACAAAATTCTAGCAATTTGAGTACAAAGATGTTATGGTCACCACATTGTTGGCCCCTCTTTTTTAGATAAAATTCAACTGCTTCTAGGCCATTCACATGATTAATGGAGGAATACAAAGCCTCTACATCAATACTAACGAGGATGGAATTAGTCTCAATGTTCAACCCATCCAACTTTCTCAATAGATCTGTTGTATCTCTGGTATAGGAATTCAACGAGATAACAAAAGGTTTCAAAATCGCATCCAAATATATCCCAATATGATGAGTCAAACTTTCTATCCCTGAAACTATTGGTCTCCCTTTCAAGGGAGAAAGGCCCTTATGAATTTTAGGGAGGCAATAGAAATTGCTGTAACAGGGAACATGGGATAAAGATAATCATATTCATTTTTATCAATCAAATTCTCCCCAATACCTTCATCCAAGATACCCCTTAGTTGATGCAGAGATTCATTCACTGGATTACTCGATACTTTCTCATAATATATCGAGTCTTTCAAAATCTTATGACACATATCCCGATAATCCATCAAATTCATCACTACCGTATTCCCACCCTTATCTGAGGGCTTTACCACAATATTAGGATCCTTCTCAAGGCATTTGAGAGCCTCCATTTCAATTTTAGATAAATTATAACGTGTTTTAACCTTTGTACCCAAAAGTTCTAGATCCTTGGTTACTACTTCCAGAAATACATCAATAGTAGATTTGTCTCCTGATGGTGGGGGCATCTTGACACTTTTAGGCTTAAGTTGAGTAAATGGGCCCTCTCCCGTAAGTTCTGGGATAGGGTCAGCCAGACCGTATAGTAGTCTAATATCCGGTAGTAGTGACTCAGGAATTAAAACCAGGTTTTAGATATAGGAATAGCACCCTTAGTGATCAATGGGAGAAAGAGTCGACTGCTAGTTCCTTGAGATTTATGAATTTACTTCTGGAAGAAGAGAAAAAAACACTTAATTTGCAAAGTGATTTATTAAAAGAACAGATTGAAATCACAAAAAATTTTCAGCAGAAACAGATTTTTCTGCAAAAGAGATAGTTTTACAAAATACCATTGAAAGATACCAATATAATCTCAAGGAGCGTAAGCATCGCAATTTTGTGCGTGATCTACAGGAATTCAAAGAGAATAAGGCATATCATATTCCCACCAACAGAAGTTTTTCTAACTTTGGTAGAAATTTGGAAACGGATATATCCTCTACTTATACGGATATGTCTGATTCTGAAACTCGCTTCTAGAAATTCTAGAGGCAGACAGAGGGGTAGGGGTAATCAGAGGGGGCGTCCTGGTGACAGATTGGGGAGTTCCCGTTTTTTAGATCTGTGCTACTACCTGAGAAACAGGCTGGGTGTCAACAATTGACTAATACACAGACTACTCAAGTAATTAACATTTCATCTAGACCTCTTACAGATATAGAGGTTCAAGTTTTGAGTAAAGGTACTGCCACACTAAACTATCCCGCTAGCGATCACGATAACGACGCATACTAATGCGATCGCTAGCGGGATTGTTTCAATATCGCTAGTAGCGGCTTAATTTAGCGATGTCGTTAAGGACGCTATCGCGGTTAGCGATCTCCTTAACGACTTTAGCGGTACAAAAATACCGCTAAATCGCTAAAAAAAGGTGCCACACTCAGCGATATATACTTACCAGCGGGGCGCCGACGATAAAAATAGGGTCCGGAACGATGAGAACGACGAGCGAGATCACAGCAGGATCTCAGCAGGGGCCACGTCGCTGGTAGATGCCGCACACAACAACATCGCTAACGGGATCGCTAAATAGTGACGTTTTTTAGCGATCCCGTTAGCGATGTTGTTTAGTGTGGCATACCCTTAAGGGTCTTAATTTTGTGCCAACCTCAGATTTTCAGGCATTTGATAGTATTAAGGATCTTTATCTATTTGTTCGAAAGTTGAAGTGGAAAAAACATTTCATTAAGGAAGATAAGCATACTAGTCAGGATTTGAGTATTCCTGAGTCACTACTACCGGATTTTAGACTACTATACGGTCTGGCTGACCCTATCCCAGAACTTACGGGAGAGGGCCCATTTACTCAACTTAAGCCTAAAAGTGTCAAGATGCCCCCACCATCAGGAGACAAATCTACTATTGATGTATTTCTGGAAGTAGTAACCAAGGATCTAGAACTTTTGGGTACAAAGGTTAAAACACGTTATAATTTATCTAAAATTGAAATGGAGGCTCTCAAATGCCTTGAGAAGGATCCTAATATTGTGGTAAAGCCCTCAGATAAGGGTGGGAATACGGTAGTGATGAATTTGATGGATTATCGCGGATATGTGTCATAAGATTTTGAAAGACTGATATATTATGAGAAAGTATCGAGTAATCCAGTGAATGAATCTCTGCATCAACTAAGGGGTATCTTGGATGAAGGTATTGGGGAGAATTTGATTGATAAAAATGAATGATTATCTTTATCCCATGTTCCCTGTTACAGCAACTTTCTATTGCCTCCCTAAAATTCATAAGGGCCTTTCTCCCTTGAAAGGGAGACCAATAGTTTCAGGGATAGACAGTTTGACCCATCATATTGGGATATATTTGGATGCGATTTTGAAACCTTTTGTTATCTCGTTGAATTCCTATACCAGAGATACAACAGATCTATTGAGAAAGTTGGATGGGTTGAACATTGAGACTAATTCCATCCTCGTTAGTAATGATGTAGAGGCTTTGTATTCCTCCATTAATCATGTGAATGGCCTAGAAGCAGTTGAATTTTATCTAAAAAAGTGGGGCCAACAATGTGGTGACCATAACATCTTTGTACTCAAATTGCTAGAATTTTGTCTGACCAAGAACTTTTTTCTTTTTGACAACGTATTATACCACCAGCTCAGGGGCACAGCGATGGGCAGTCCATGTGCTCCATCTTATGCAAATCTGCTCCTGGGCTGGTGGGAAGAAACTATTGTGTTTAGTGACCTGTACACTCAGGAATGTGAAAGGATACGTTTTTGGTCAAGATATATTGACTACGTCTTCATGATATGGAATGGGAGCATTCTAGAGATGGAGACTTTTGTGGCTAAACTAAATGTCAATCAATTGGGACTTTCCTTTACTTTTGAACATCATATGTATGAATTGCCTTTTTTAGACATATACATTAAGAAAATGGGAAATGGAGACATTGATACGAAAATATTTAGAAAACCTACATCAACGAATGCTCTCTTGAGATGGGAAAGCCATCATCCAATCCCCCTCAAGAAGGGTATCCCAAAGGGGCAATACATGAGGGTGCGACGTAATTGCTCCTCTGACAGTGATTTTCAGGCGGAGGTAGCAGATTTGAGGCAGCGATTTCTAAATAGGGGATACCCGGATGGGGTTTTACGTAAAGCATACAATGATACTAAATCTCTGGATAGGACATCACTATTGAATGCTAAACAGCCAAAAATTGAATCCCCCAGTTGTCGTTTCATCACTACCTTTAATTCTGGAGCACAACAGGTTCGTTCAATTCTCCAGAAACACTGGTCAATTTTGCAGATGTATGAGGACATTGGAGATCTGGTGGGAGATTTTCCTAAAGTAACTTTTTTGAAAGGTACATCTATAGGGGATAGAATTGTACATAGTCATTTCAATCCCCAAAAAGAGAGAAACATGGCTTACTAGCAATATTAAAGGCTGTTATAAATGTAGTGGTTGTATAGCTTGTCCGGTCTTAGCTACAGGAGGATTATTCAAGAGCTGTGTAACAAACAAAACCTATGAAATCCGCCATTTTATTAATTGTCGCACCAAGGGTGTGCTTTATAAAGCAACTTGCCCGTGCAATCTGGAATATGTGGGAAAGACGATTCGAGAATTCAGAAGAAGAATAGGTGAACATCTGCGAGATATAGCCCTGAAGAGAGATACACCTCTAGTCAGAGATATGGTTAGCCAACATGAGGGGAAACAACGGGTCTCAAATTCGTTGGCATTGATAAAATAGGAGCACCAAAGAGGGGCGGCAATTGGGATAGGAGAATTTTACAAAGTGAAACAAAATGGATTTTTCAGCTGAAAACACAACAGCCTTTGGGTCTTAATGAAATTTTGACATATAATTGTTTTGTATAAATTGAGATATTCAATATATCTCCTCTCCCATGATGTGCCTCCCCTCTATGCCCCTCTTTCTTCCACGTATCCCTTTCCTATTGATGTAAACTCTATTTCCACACTTATTTTAGGTCTAAATCAGGGTGCTATAGGGAAATATAGGGCCAGCCGCCGAGGAGTGGGGGCGCCAAATTTCGTATCTTCTTAGGGTGCCAACCTCCACTGATAGGTAGGGTATACTAGGTCTGATAGGGATCGACAGCCCCAATTTTTTGTTTTTTGTTTCCCCTTCTTACCTTTTCTCCAGTGTCCTCTAATACATCTAGAATGTCAATATTTATTCCTTGCACTCAAGTGACCACTAATTCCACTATAAGGAGCTAGTTATCCTGGGATTTATCTCAGGATATATATATTTGTTGTAGAGTTCTTTGACTCCTTAAATGAGCATGTGAGTCATTATATATGGAACTAGCTGAAGATTCCTTACTATCATGTTTGTGTTTATTATTTAGTGCTGGTCTTATAGAGATTTATAATTAATAGGGGTTTGTCAATTAAGTGCTTTCATGGATCTATACTATTATTTGTTAATATTTATCATATATGTGGAGAATTAAATGCTATACATACAACCCTTTTGGATACTTATGAATCAAAAACTAATTGAGCATGGATCTGTGCTAGTTTGAAGTAAACAAGAATGCACGTTTTAGCAAATCTCCATTTAATTTCTGTAGCCGCATATAAATATTGTGGTATATTGTGGAATGTGTTTAGTAGAATTTACACTCCTTAGCAATTCCATATTTGATTATTGCAGATGATCATAAATATTGTGGTATATAGCGAGATTTGCGGAATACCCCAAGAATACTGTGTGGATTAATACATAGCAGGTTTTGTGTAACTTGCGGAATATCCCAAGAATACTGTGTGAAAAATACAGATCAGCATTGAAAGTATTTTGATGTGACTAAATGACAACATTACATGAATGAATGGGGTGTTACAATCTTTATATCTGCATTGTTGCGTTATCCAGGATGTGACGTCAATCGGGAAGTCACATGAACGCCGAACTCATGAGAGCATCGGAGGATATGACACGTGCGTTCCATCTGTGCGTTCCACATGGAGAGCGCACAGGATATGACGTCACGAGGTGACCGCTTCAGCGTTGAACCCACGTGGTTCGGACGCGTGCACCCGCCTGACAGTCTGCATAAGTGCTGCGGGTGACTTCATCCCTAACAGCTGACAAAAATGGCATAACTCTCCCCTGATGATCCAGCCAGAGAAACGCGTTGGGAGATTGTCAGTTCTTTCAGCCATATGTGTCCACATGGTTTGGGGTATTGTATGGTGATTTTAAGAAGCCTCCCCCATAGATGAAATGACAGTGGATATCAATATATGGTGAGATCGTTCTGTTTATTGAGATGTGCAATTTATGATGTGAAAAGGCACATATATTTATTTGATATCATACAGGTATATTGAATATTGAGGACATTTTCTATGATCATTTGCAGATTCATCCTCTATTTATCCCATTTGTGTTATTAGGTCAAGTCTGTGGTACTGACTTTTTAATATTTTTTTTGTTTTTTCACAACAATTTAGGTGGTTAGGATACACTTATTCGTTATTATGTGTTTGTTATTATTGGAACAAATTAGTTCCTTTTTAACCCCTTAGTGACAGAGCCATTTTGCAGCTTAATGACAGGGCCAATTTTTACAATTCTGACCACTGTCAGTTTATGAGGTTATAACTCTGGAACGCTTTAACGAATCCAGCTGATTCTGAGATTGTTTTTTCGTGACATATTGTACTTCACGTAAGTGGTAAAATTTCTTTGATATGAATTGTGTTTATTTATGAAAAAAACAGAAATATGGCGAAAATTTTGAAAATTTAACAATTTTCAAACTTTAAATTTTTATGCCCTTAAATCAGAGAGATATGTCACACAAATTTCTTAATAATAACAATTCCCACATGTCTACTTTACATCAGCACAATTTTGGGACCAAAATTTTTTTTTGTTACGAAGTTATAAGGGTTAAAAGTTAACCAGCGATTTCTCATTTTTACAACACCATTTTTATTTTAGGGACCACCTCACATTTGAAGTCACTTTGAGGGGTCTATATGATAGAAAATACCCAAAAGTGACACCATTCTAAAAACTGCACCCCTCAAGGTGCTCAAAACCACATTCAAGAAGTTTATTAACCCTTTACGTGCTTCACAGGAACTGAAGCAATGTGGAAGGAAAAATTAACATTTAACTTTTTTTGCAAAAACTTTACTTTGGAACCTATTTTTTTTATTTTCACAATTGTTAAAAGAAAAAATGAACCACAAAATTTGTTGTGCAATTTCTCCTGATTAAGCAGATACCCTATATGTGGGGGTAAACCACTTTTTGGGCGCACGGCAGAGGTTGCAAGGGAAGGAGCGACATTTGACTTTTTCAACGCAGAATTGGCTGGACGCCATGTCGCGTTTGTAGAGGCCCTGATATGTCTAAACAGTGGAAACCCATCACAAGTGACCCCATTTTGGAAACTAGACCCCCTAAGGAACTTATCTAGATGTGTGGTGAGCACTTTGAACCTCCAAGTGCTTCACAGAAGTTTATAACATAGAACAGTGAAAATAAAAAATCATATTTTTTTCCACAAAAACAATCTTTTCACCCCAATTTTTATTTTCCCAAGGGTAACAAGACCCCAAAAGTTTTTGTGCAATTTGTCCTGAGCATGCTGATACCCCATATGTGGGGGTAAACCACTGTTTGGGTGCAAGGCAGAGCTTGGAAGGGAAGGAGCGCCGTTTGACTTTTTCAGCGCAGAATTGGCTGGACGTCATGTCGTGTTTGTAGAGGTCCTGATGTGTCTAAACAGTGGAAACCCCCCACAAGTGACCCCATTTTGGAAATTAGACCCCCTAAGGAACTTATCTAGATGTGTGGTGAGCACTTTGAACCTCCAAGTGCTTCACAGAAGTTTATAACATAGAACCGTGAAAATAAAAAATCATATTTTTTCCACAAAAACGATCTGTTCACCCCAATTTTTATTTTCCCAAGGGTAACAAGACCCAAAAGTTTTTTGTGCAATTTGTCCTGAGCATGCCGATACCCCATATGTGGGGGTAAACCACTGTTTGGGCGCACGGCAGGGCTTGGAAGCGAATGAGCGCCTTTTGACTGTTTCAAACCAAAATTGGCTGGAATTGAAATTGGACGCCATGTCGCGTTTGGAGAGCCCCTGATACGCCTAAACAGTCGAAACCCCCCACAAATCACACCATTTTGGAAACTAGACCCCTTAAGGAACTTATCTAGATGTGTGGTGAGCACTTTGAACCCCCAAGTGCTTCACAGAAATTAATAAACGTAGAGCCGTGAAAATAAAAAATCATTTCTTTCCTCAAAAATGATTCTTTAGCCCGCTATTTTTTTTATTTTCCCAAGGGTAACATAAGAAATTGGACCCAAAAAGTTGTTGTGCAATTTTTCCTGAGTACGCTGATACCCCATATGTGGGGTGAAACCACTGTTTGGGCGCATGGGAGTGCTTGGAAGGGAAGGAGCGCCATTTTGTAATGCAGACTTTGATGGAATGTTTTGCGGGCGTCATGTTGTGTTTGCAGAGCCCTTGATGTACCTAAACAGTAGAAACCCCCTGCAAGTGACACCATTTTGGAAACTAGACCCCTTAAGGAACTTATCTAGATGTGTGGTGAGCACTTTGAACCCCCAAGTGCTTCACAGAAATTTATAAACGCAGAGCCGTGAAAATGAAAAATCATTTTTTTTCTCAAAAATGTTTTTTTTAGCCAGCTGTTTTTTATTTTCCCAAGGGTAACAAGAGAAATTAGAATCCCAAAATTGGTGTGCAATTTGTCCTGAGTACGCTGATACCCCATATGTTGGGGTAAACCACTGTTTGGGCGCACGGCAGGGCTCGGAAGGGAGGGAGCGACATTTGACTTTTTGAAAGCCACGTCGTGTTTGGAGACCCCCTGATGTGTCTAAACAGTGGAAACCCCCCACAAGTGACCCCATTTTGGAAACTAGACCCCTTAAGGAACTTATCTAGATGTGTGGTGAGCACTTTGAACCCCCAAGTGTTTCACAGAAATTTATAAACGCAGAGCTGTGAAAATAAAAAATCATTTTTTTTCTCAAAAATGATTTTTTTAGCCAGCTATTTTTATTTTCCCAAGGGTAACAGGAAAAATTAGAACCCCAAAATTGGTGTGCAATTTGTCCTGAGTACGCTGATACCCCATATGTTGGGGTAAACCACTGTTTGGGCGCACGGCAGGGCTCGGAAGGGAGGGAGCGCCATTTGACTTTTTGAACGCCACGTCGTGTTTGGAGACCCCCTGATGTGCCTAAATAGTGGAAATCCCTCAATTCTAGCTCCAACCCTAACCCCAACACACCCCTAACCCTAATCCCAACCCTAATCCTAACCTAAATCCCAACCCTAATTGTAAACCTAACCTTAATTGTAACCCTAACTCTAATTGTAACCCTAACCCTAATTTTAACCCTAACCCTAATTGTAACCTTAACCCTAATTATAACCCTAACCCTAAGGCTAAGTTCATTTTGCGTTTTACCAGCCCGTTCAACACATAGCGTTGACGGGCTGGTAACGGTATAGCATAACACGATCGCGTTATGCTATACCCGCTAGCGCAGAGGAATCAGCAGGATTCATCTGCGCTAGCAGAGACGGAGCCCAGACGCTGCAGCCCGCGTCCGAGGCTCTGTCACTGAATGATGGCACGTCGCAAACGCATGCCGCTTTACGGCATGCGTCGCGATGCGCCCTCAAATGGGGGTGAATGGCAGCGTTAACGGACTGCGTTACACCGCGTTATACCGCGGTGTAACGCAGTCCGTCTAACGGACTGCCATAACGCAGTATGAACCCAGCTTAACCGTAACGCTAATTGTAACCTAATCCTAATGCTAACCCTAACCCTAATGCTAACCCTAACCCTAATTATAACCCTAACCCTAATTATAACCCTAACCCTAATTATAACCCTAACCCTAACAGAAAAATGAAAATAAATATAATTTCTATTTTTTATTATATGTCCCTAGCTAAGGGGGTGATAAATGGGGGGTTTATGTACTGTTTTTTTTATTTTGATCACTGTAATAGTTTATCACAGTGATCAAAATGCACTTTCTGGAGAATGAATGAAACTTTTTTTGAATCTGCCGCCAAGCAGATCGGCGGGCGCACTGCGCATGCGCCCGCCATTTTTTTTTGCAGGAAGAAGACGCCGGGATCCTGGGGCCTGCGGGAGGACGGAGGACACCGGTAAGTATACGGGGGGGCGATCGGGGGACCTCCATTTTTTCCCCTCTGATGTGCGATCACATCAGAGGGGAGAGAAATCATTTTTTTTTTTTTTTTTTGCGATCGCATCTATGCTTGCATAGAGACCCCCGAGAAAATGCGCCTCTGGGGGGCGCTATTCACTTTTTCCACAGCGCCGTTAATTAACGGCGCTGTGGTTTAAGTACCCTTAATGACCGCCGTTAAAAGGCGTATTGGCGGTCGTTAAGGGGTTAAAAAAGGCATCTATTAAAAGTTAATTTTTAGCCTGTATTTCTACCTTGCTATTTACATGCATGGTGGTAGTGTCCACCTTTTTGAGGGTTGTACCTGTATGGACAAAATCTATTAGTACCAAACATCATTTATTTATATTATAGTTCCCTGACTATTATTGATCTGTACTTTGGATGCGATCTATCCTTGAAGTATGCTTACATTTTACAATAGGTCCTATTCAATCTTGATCTTGGTTTACGCTTATGGTAAGGGTTTTCCACCCTTTTAAGGGCTGTGCTTGTAGGGATAATAATTCATTGTTATATACTTCACCAACGTATTAGGATTTGCCTTTGGTTACCTACATGTTGGTTTTTGTTATGATTGCTACTCCGAGTCTATTTTCCGGATGGACCCAGGATGGTGCTCCCCCTTTTCTGATGTACTCAATTTTGAGACGATTGACTCTTTTTTCCACCCCCTTTTTGGATTAATCATCCTGGCTTTGGATGTCGTTCCGATCTATTATAGAGCACGGATACACTTTATTGCGATATGGTATGGTTCATTGGCCTCTATCATTGGACATCATCTTCCCATTTGATATGCGTTGCATTCACTTTGAATTTCGTCGGTGGGTCCCTTTTGTCCCCTAGTATGCTGCGCCTCCATGTCTCCTTATGGATTTATTAGAGAATTTTTCTACTTGCATATTTAATAAAATAATTCTAATATACTCCTTTTCCCTTTGTGGTTTCTGAGTGTATGAAGACATGAATGTGCATGACTGCTATGTTTGTTTCCCTACATGTGATTCCCCTTGTGTGTCATCATTTTTTGTAGCTCACGGGAGTGATACGTTTTTTTTACTGCGGGTACATTACGTATGCGCGCTCACGCTCCCATGGTTACCCTCTGGGAGGCTGTGTGTGTGGGTGCGCGTCACGTGCTTTCCACTGCACGCAGGCGCATTGACACTTGTGTGACAGAGACGTCTGCACACAGCTGCTTCCTTACCGCCCATATCCGCTTGAGACTGCGGCTCCATGATCCACACATGCAGGACTTCTTTGATTGATTATTCAGGTATATATGGCCGGTTTGGCAACAATCCTCCACTTCCCTGATGAAGCCGTACTAGTTACGGCGGAACGCGTGGGATCATTCCCTGCACCATGGTCCTGATCTCTGCCTCTCCTATTGCTATTATGAGGATTTTGCTCTGGGTAATATTCTTATTCTCTTTTCTTATTTTGTCCATACAGGCCCTTTCTGTTCTCTCGCTTTGAAGCTTATATTTTGAGCATGGTTATTCCTGCTCTGTATCCATTATATTGGTTTGGGACTATCATATTGGGCTAGGATAAGATTGGCATTTTTCATTATGGGGTTTATTATTATGCCATCTTCTTGCTAATATTGAGCCATTTTTCATGGGTTATTTTCTTGTTATTTCTATGTATGATTATCCTGGTTGTCCATAGAGACCCTCTTTTTACCGTTGTTCAGAACCTGTTTGTTATTGTGATTACCCTAGCTGTTTGCATTATATTGGGCATATTGTCATTTCATATCATGTATCTCTACATATCATGTATGTCTACTATTACAATTTCTTGTCTAGGCAGATTTCTAGTCATGGTTTTCGTTTTTAAGTATGTTTTAACTCATTGTGTGTTCACATGTCAATAAAAAATTTTGTATTTCACAACTTTATACTGAACTTGGTGTAGTGTGCGTTGTATACGGTAGTTCTTTTCTTTTGGTGTCTACATTACAACGCCGTGAGGCGCGCAGAGAGAAGAGAGGCGTGCCGTCGTGGCGGAGCCAGAGTGAGCGCGCCAAAAAGTGAGGTGCTGCGCGCGAAAAAACGGCAGCTGAGAGGGCACAGGGAGCTGAGGCCTGGGATCACGGAGCGCACCGCTCATCCAGCCGACGGAGCTTGGTAAGCCAGTGGAAACGCAGAGCCTGGCTAAGATTAACTAGGGGGGGAGAGAATGTCTCATGCAGGAGAAGATATAGCGGCGGACGCAGCCGTAGCCCCCATAGCGCCGGCAGATGCAGAGTCAAGTGCAGCCACAGCTCCAATAGCACCGCAGAGTCCAGCGGCCAGCGCAGCCACAGTCCCTAGAGCGCAGCAAGATCTGGTGATCGCCGCAGCAGTCCTTATAATGCCGCTCTCAATGCCCTATATACCAGGAGCGGCCTGGCTACCACAATACTCAGTGGAGCTGTATACCCTGAGCGATTTCAGGGAGAGACTGTGCAGTTTATTTGATGTATACCCTCTGTCTGAAAACCAAAAAGTGAACATTCTCATTGGACAGTTAACTGGTGCAGCGCAAAGAGAAGTAAAGTCCTGGCAGGGCACTGATAAAGAGACTGTTAAGCAAATTCTAGCTAAGCTGAGGAGCACCTTTGACACCCCACTGCAGCAGAAATAAAAATGAGGTTCTTTGGGTGCAAACAAAGGGTGCAGGACAGTATACGGGACTATGCTCTTAACCTTCAGGAGGCACTGCGGGCAATAAAGCAGATTGACCCAGACAGCGTACAGGATGGAGACAGATTGTTAAAGGAGCAGTTTGTTACACGAACCAAATGTCAGCTGTACAGCGCCCCCTAGGCGCCCAGCCATTACATACCACCAGGAGGCGGCATCCTTTCCTCAGGCTCTCTCTGAGGCTGACGCACAGACCCTGGGTAATGACCCATCTGCAGAGCTGCGTCTGCAGGTTCAGGAGCTGACCAAAAGCGTGGCTGCACTAAGCAAAACCGTGCAGTCCTTGCAAGTGCCCCAAAAGGAGAAGATAGAGTTCGCCTACAGTCCAGATGACGTCCCATGGCGATGGAAGAAAAGGATCCCGCCGATCAGAGGGATAGACAACGACCGCTACGACCAGGACAGACATCCCATTTGCCGCCGCTGCAGAAAAGCAGGGCACATCGCAAGATTTTGTCGAGTGACCCCTGGGGCAGAGGGCCAACCCCCTGGAGTAAGACAACCAGGCCCCCAGAACTGGCGAGCCAAGTACATCGGAGGAAGACCGGTCCTCCCAGTTGTGTTTGACGGTATCCCAATGAACGCTTTGCTGGACACTGGCTCTCAGGTGCCAACTATGCCATATATCCTTTACAAGCGGTACTGGGCTGACTCTGATTTTACTCGCGGACCAGCTGATGAGCTGACAGTGGTCGCCAGCAATGGTCAGCCTTTGCCACAGAAGGAGTATAAGGAGGTGACCATTAAGTTGGGGCGAGTAGAATTTAAAGCCCAAGGTATGATAATTGTGGACATTGATCGACGAGAATGTAACCCAATGATGACTTTAGGTACTAATGTGATAGAAAATTGTCTTGCCGAGGTTATTGTTTTGTTGCAACAGGTAGCTGAAACTACTGGTTCCAGTGAACAACGGGTCCTGCAAAAGGAGATCAAGGCCCTGATGCAAAGACAGCAGGTAGAGCTATCTGGCGGAGAAGTCGGCAGTGTCAGAGTGAGTGATGCATTCCCCATTGCAATACCCCCAAGAAGTGAAATGTTAATTTGGTGTCGGGCAGCCATAGGCCTCAGAGGAAGAGATTACCAAGCTCTGGTAGAGCCAGTGTACTCTGATAGTAGGCCCACTATCCTGACAGCCAGAGGGGTAGTTGACGTACGCAAGGGGAGGGTACCTGTATGCATCTTAAATTGTGGGGAGGAGGAGGCCAAACTACCTCAGTATGCCACCGTTGCTAAGCTGTTCACCGTCAGTAACAACGCAATTCAGACAGCAGAACCCTTGGTCTCGTCCGAACAGGCGGAGGACAATGGCTCTGCAAAACAGCTGGAGGACTGGTGTCAGCAGGTGCACGTAGGCACTGACTGAACCCTTCTATACCAAAAGAATGGGGTCTACCGAGTAGTTCAAGAGTTTGAACGGGTATTCAGCAAACATCCTTTAGATTTGGGCAGGCAAAAGGGGTCCAACAACATATCCCCACTGGAAATCATTTGCCCATTAAAGAAAGGTACCGACCTATACCTCCCAATCACTACCAATATGCCAAAGGTATGTTACGAAAGATGAAGGAGCTTGGGGTGATCAGAGACAGCTGTAGCCCCTGGGCAGCTCCACTAGTCCTTGTTTGAAAGAAAGATGGTACAATGAGGATATGTGTTGATTACAGGAAACTTAACAGCATTACCCACAAAGATGCCTATCCGTTGCCTAGGATAGAGGAGTCACTAGCTGCACTAAGAACTGCTAACTATTTCTCTACCTTAGATCTCACTAGTGGGTATTGGCAGGTTCCCATGGCAAAGGCAGACAAAGAGAAGACCGCCTATGCAACACCAATGGGCCTCTCAGAGTTCAACTACATGCTGTTCGGGCTTTGCAGCGCACAAGGAACGTTCCAGAGATTGATGGAGTGCTGCCTTGGACACATGAACTTTGAGACAGTTCTCTTGTACCTTGATGATGTCATTGTCTTCTCCAAGACCTATGAGGAACATTTGGATCACCTGGCTAGGGTGTTCGAAGCCCTGTCCAAATTTGGCCTAAAGGTGAAGCCGTCCAAATGCCACCTCCTGAAGCCCAAGGTGCAGTAATTAGGCCACGTAGGGAGCGCAGAAGGCGTGACCCCAGACCCTGACCAAATCACTGTTATCCAGGACTGGCAGAGGCCCAGCAACATCCATGAGGTACGCCAGTTCCTGGGGCTGGTAGGCTACTACCGAAGGTTCATCAAGGGCTTCACTGAAATAGCAGCACCTCTGCAAAATCTCCTTGTGGGCCAGCCTAAGAAGGCCAGAAAGAAAAGTTCTACGTTTTATTGGAATGACGAACTGGAAAGATCCTTCACTCGGTTGAAGATAGCCTTTACGGGGGATGAAGTTCTGGCCTACCCAGATTATAACCAACCATTTATCCTCTATACTGATGCCAGCAACGTTGGACTGGGAGCAGTGCTGTCGCAGGTACAGAATGGCAGAGAAAGGGTGATCTACGCCAGCAGGAAACTTCGTCCCACTGAAAGGAACCCTGGCAACTACAGCTTCTTCAAGTTAGAGCTCCTCGCCATCGTCTGGGCTGTGACCGAGCGGTTCAAACACTACCTAGCTGCGGCAAAGTTTACCATCTTCACGGACAACAATCCGCTGACTCACTTGGAAACCGCAAAGCTAGGTGCGCTGGAGCAGCGATGGATGGCCTGGCTGTCCAATTACGAGTTCACCATCAAATACCGAGTGGGACATAAGAATGCCAATGCTGATGCACTGTCCAGAATGCCCAACTTACCAGACGGGGGAGAAGATCAGGACACACTTGAAGAAATTGAATTACCAGCCTTCCACCATCCAATTGCAGCCCAACGTGATCAAGGGGTGAAAAACAAGCGCTACATCCTGAAAGAGGCCACCCTAAACCCATTGCCTCACCATGAGTGGGCAGAGACACAGGATAGCGACCCAGCTGTCCGCCTGGTAAAGGAGCTACTGGCACAAGCTGACTTGCGTCCTGGTCCAGATGTCCCACAAGAGTCCCAACAGCTGTGGAAGGAAAAGGGCAGACTGTTCATCTACGAAGGAAAGCTGTGTCGGAGGAGTGTTAATGCCCGAACTCACGAACCGGTCTGGCAAGTGGTGGTCCCGAGGCGAGATGCATAAATGGTCCTGGAAGAGTACCACAATGGAGCAGGACACTTCGGATGGAAGAAGTTAGAGGTCCTACTGTGTGAGAGATTCTACTGGATTGGTATGAGGAAGGCCATTGAAGATTGGTGCCGAGAGTGTATACCATGCAACTTGCGCAGAAAGGATCGTAACAGCCACCGAGCCCCGTTGCAGCCGATAATCCCCAAACAGCCACTTGAATTGGTAGCGTTGGACCACGTGAATCTAACTCGAAGCCGGTCAGGCTATGTCTACGCCCTAACCATCGTTGACCACTACGCAAGGTTTCTGGTAGTCATGCCGGTGAAGAACCAAACGGCAAAGACAGCAGCCAAAGCGTTTCAACAGCACTTTTGTCGACCACATGGTTACCCTGAACGAGTGCTTACTGACCAAGGTCCAGCTTTTGAAGCAGAAGTGTTCCAGGAGTTCTGTAACATGTACGGCTGCAAGAAAGTCAGAACAACACCGTACCATCCACAGACAAATGGCATGTGTGAGAAGATGAACCAAGTGGTAATTGACCTCTTGAAAACTCTGGAAGAGAGAAACTTAAGTTCAACTTAAATGAGAGAGAGACAGAGGGACTTGGACGGAGCTTATAGCAGCCAATGCCTCACAGAACATATTTATATATACCTATACTATGTATATACATGTATTCTATCTATTCTATTTTAATCTGTCAGTGTGATTTTACAGTGTAGCTCACTGAATTGCCGGCTTTTCTAAAGGACACCGGTGCGTATTTCTTGCAAGTCACACTCATTGTCCGTGTGGTGTGCGAGTTTTTCTTGTACCCATAGACTTGCATTGGCGTTTTTCGGGCGTAATATGGTGCAAATCGCAGCATGCTGCAATTTCCTCAGCATGTATAATACGGCCGAGGAAAAATTGGATGGTGGGAGCTGCCCCATAGATTAACATTGGACTGAGTGCTATGCGATTTTTTTTTTTTCTTGCATACCACTCGTCCGTATTTCTTGCTAGTGTGACTCCGGCCTAAGTTGTAATGTCTTATCTATGTAACTTGTTCCAAAACATATGATATATTTTATGTCCACAGCTTTTCATGCACGTCAGTCCGTTCTAGTCTGTCGTTTTGTCATAATTCTAAAGCTGGTGAACATTTGAGACATAAATTATTAAGCGTGCTCCGACTTAAGTGCCACAGCCTCTTTCTTGACCTTCAGGTAAGTCTCGTTTCTCTAAATATTTATGTGTGAAATCAGATTTTTCTGTTTCTACCGTATGTAAAATAATGGCAAAATTTTCTTCTAAATCTCTAGGTAAACACTCTGCAGACAGTGCACATTAATGCCTACAAGATCTTATTACTTCAGGCATACAGGTATGCACTGGGTTTTGACTGAGAATTAATGAAATTAAGGATTGGACTGTCCAACAGGGGAACAGGTACATATTTTGGTGAGCCCCTGTAAGAAGCACTAATGAGCAGTGCTAATGATTCACATTGATTCACGATTTAGAGATATTCATACATTAAGCAAACTTCCCAGTTTAATATTGTATAAGAGCATAAGTAAAATTGTGTATTAGGGTCAGGTTATTTTTGGAAGTACACACTTGGTCAAAATTGTTGGTACCCCTCAACCCACAATGGTGACAGAAATAACTTGAATCAGTAAAAATAAATCAAAAATCTATGCAAATTTACAAATGAAAATCAAACATTGCTTTTCAACCATGCTTCCACAGAATTTAAAAGAAATAAAACTCATGAAATAGGTCTGGACAGAAATGATGGTACCCTTAACTTAATATTTTGTTGCACAACCTTTTGAGGCAATCACTGCAATCAAATGATTCCTGTAACAGTCAAATAGACTTCTGCACCTCTCGACAGGTATTTTGGCCCACTCCTCAAGAACAAACTGCTCCAGTTGTTTTGTGCTGAAGGTTGCCTTTTCCAGATGACATATTTCAGCTATTTCCAAAGATGCTCAATAGGATTTAGGTCAGGGCTCATAGAAGGTCACTTCAGAATAGTCCAATGTTTTCCTCTTAGGCTAGTTTTACACTAGCGTTTGACCGACCTGCGTCGGTCTGCGCACGGCCGCCGCTAAGCTCTTCCCCTGGCCACTCCACCTCTGGGCGCATGATGCTGCATGCGACCTGCGTCTCCTGTCTTTAGCATTGGGTATGCAGGCCGTGCGCAGGTATACGTTTGCTGGCGCATGCGTCCTTTTGACGGTGCGCCGAGCGCACCAAAATGCAACACGGTGCGTTGGGCGCAGGTCGGCGCACTGTCAAAAGGACGCATGCGCCAGCAAACGCATACCTGCGTTCGACCTGCGTACCAAATGCTAAAAATAGGGTACGCAGGTCGAATGCAGTGTCATGCGCCGATAGGCTGAGCGGCTGGGAGGAGGCGGGGCCAGGGCGGAGCTTAGCGGCGGCCGTGCGCAGACCGACGCAGGTCGGTCAAACGCTAGTGTGAAACTAGCCTTAGCCATTCTTGTGGGTTTTTTTTTGCTGTGTGTTTTGGGTCATTATCCTGTTGCAAGACCCGTGACCTGCGACTGAGACCAAGCTTTCTGACACTGGGCAGCACATTTCTCTCTAGAAGCCCTTGATAGTCTTGAGATTTCATTGTACCCTGCACAGATTCCAGACACCCTGTGCCAGGTGCAGCAAAGCAGCCCCAGAACCTAACAGAGCCTCCTCCATGTTTCACAGTAAGGACAGTGTTCTTTTCTTGATGTTAATTTTTCCGTCTGTGAACATAAAGCTTATGTGCCTTGCAAAAAGTTCCATTTTTGTCTCATCTGTCCATAGGACATTCTCCCAGAAGCTTTGTGGCTTGTCAACATGTAGTTTGGCAAATTCCAGTCTGGCTTTTTTTATGATTTTTTTTCAACAATGTTGTCCTCCTTGGTCGTCTCCCATGAAGTCCACTTTGGCTCATACAACGATGGATGGTGCGATCTTACACTGATGTTCCTTGAGCTTGAAGTTCACCTTTTATCTGTTTAGAAGTTTTTCTGGGCTATTTTGTTGCCATTCGTTTTATCCGTCTCTTTGATTTGTCATCAATTTTCCTCCTGCTGCCAAGTCCAGGGAGGTTGGCTACAGTCTCATGGAGCTTAAATTTCTGAATAATATGTGCAACTGTAGTCACTGGAACATCAAGCTGCTTGGAGGTGGTCTTATCACTTTTACCTTTAACATGTTTGTCTATAGTTTTCTTTCTAATCTCCTGAGACAACTCTTTCCTTCACTTCCTCTGGTCCATGTTGAGTGTGATACACACCATGTCACCAAACAGCACAGTGAATGTTTGTAGCCCTCTATATAGGCCCACTCACTGATTCCAAGATTGTAGATACCTGTGTTTCTAATTAGTGGACACACCTTGATTTAACATGTCCCTTTTGTCACATTATTTTCAGGGGTACCATCATTTCTGTCCAGGCCTATTTCATGAGTTTTATTTTTTTTAAATTCTGTGGAAGCATGGTTAAAAAGCATTTGTTCATTTTTCTAGATTTTTGATTTATTATTTTGCCAGATTCAAGTTATTTCTGTCACAATTGTGGGATTTCTGTCATTAAACGAGGGGTACCAACAATTTTGACCACGTGTGTAGCTGAACAGTGAGCCCTCAATCAGTTACTGGTGGGCCTTGGTACCCCAGTCCAGCACTGACTTATCTATAATATAACGCTAGGAGCGTCACTCTGTCTGAAGCCTTTATAGACTGCGCAAGCGCGACACGCCTGCGCAGTCTGGCTCCAGACAAATTGAGGCATCCAGCGGTGAGTATGGCGCCGGAGATCGCGGTATGCTTACTGGATGCATACCGCGATCTCCGGCGCCATACTCACATACTTACCTGACCGGGAGGAGCGTTGCCGCGGCGCTTCTCTTCTCCCGGGGCAGGAGACCAGGCGTCGGATCGCGCATGCGCAATAGCGCTATCCGGCGCCATTTTGCTGAAGACACATTTACAGTGTGTCTTCAGCAACATGGCGCCGGACCGCGCAGTATGAGCATGCGCGTACTCCGGCGCCTCTCTCCTCCCCCGGCGTCCAGCAGAACGGAACAGCGCTGAAGCACAGGGATGAAAGGTGAGTATAAATGTTTTTTTTTTTTTGGGGTATCTGTGCAGTTTAATAGCGGTGAGGGGGCCATACATTTCAGGATAGGGGGATGAGGGGACCATGCACATCAGGGTTGGGGGGTGAGGGGACCATGCACATCAGGATTGGGGGGTGAGGGGGCCATGCACATCAGGATTGGGGGTGAGGGGACCATGCACATCAGGGTTGGGGGGTGAGAGGACCATGCACATCAGGATTGGGGGGGTGAGGGGACCATGCACATCAGGATTGGGGGGTGAGGGGACCATGCACATCAGGATTGGGGGGGTGAGGGAACCATGCACATCAGGATTGGGGGGGTAAGGGGACCATGCACATCAGGATTGGGGGGTGATCGGACCATGCACATCAGGATTGGGTGATGAGGGGACCATTTATACCAGGATTGGGGGGTGAGGGGACCATGCACATCAGGATTGGGGGGTGAGGGGACCATGCACACCAGGATAGGGGGTGGAGAGGACCATGCATACCAGGATAGGGGGTGAGGGGACCATGCACATCAGGATTGGGGGGTGAGCGGACCATGCACATCAGGGTTGGGGGGGTGAGGGGACCATGCACATCAGGATAGAGTGGTGAGGAGACCATGCATACCAGGATTGGGGGGTGAGGGGACCATGCATATCAGGATTGGGGGGGGTGAGGTGGCCATGCATATCAGGATTGGGGATGAGGGGACCATGCACATCAGGATTGGGGGTGAGCGGACCATGCACATCAGGGTTGGGGTGAGAGGACCATGCACATCAGGGTTGGGGGGTGAAGGGACCATGAACATGAGGATTGGGCGATGAGGGGACCATTCATACCAGGATTGGGGGGCGAGGGGACCATTCATACCAGAATTGGGGGTGAGGGGACCATTCATACCAGAATTGGGGGGTGAGGGGACCATGCATTCCAGGATTGGGCGAGAGGTGACCATGCATACTAAGATTGGTGGGTGAGGGGACCGTGCATACCGGGATTGGGGAGGTGAGGGGACCATGCATAACGGGATTGGGGGGTGAGGGAACCATGAATAGCAGGATATGGATGAGCAGGTACCATGCATACCAGGATAGGGATGAGGGGGTACCATGCATACCAGGATTGGGTGATGAGGGGTCCATGCATACCAGGATGAGGAATGGGGTGCCATGCATACCAGATTTGGGTTGGGGTGAGGGGACCATACATACTAGCATAGGGATGAGGGGTACCATGCATACCAGGATAGGGATGAGGGGTGCCATGCATACCAGGATAGGAGGGGGGCAGCACATACCAGTATGGGAGACCATATACCTTTAAAAATGCTTGCCAGGGGACCATGCACATCAGGATTGGGGGGTGAGGGGACCATGCACACCAGGATAGGGGGTGAGAGGACCATGCATACCAGGATAGGGGGTGAGGGGACCATGCACATCAGGATTGGGGGGGTGAGGGTACCGTGCACATCAGGATTGGGGGGTGATGGGACCATGCATATCAGGATTGGGGGGTGAGGGGACCATGCATACCAGGATTGGGGGGTGAGGGGACCATGCATATCAGGATTGGGGGGTAAGGGGACCATGCATCTCAGGATTGGGGGTGAGAGTACCATGCATATCAGGATTGGGGGGTGAGACCATGCACATCAGGATTGGGGGGGTGAGGGGACCATACTCAACAGGACGGGGTGACGGGACCATGCACATCAGGATTGGGGGTGAGGGGCCATGCACATCAGGATTGGGGGGTGAGGGGACCATGCACATCAGGATTGGGGGGTGAGGGGACCTGCACATCAGGATTGGGGGGTGAGGGGACCATGCACATCAGGATAGGGGGGTGAGGGGACCATGCACATCAGGATAGGGGGGTGAGGGGACCATGCACATCAGGATTGGGGGGTGAGGGGACCATGCATATCAGGATTGGGCAGGAGGGAACCATGCATACCAGGATTGGGGGGGTGAGGGGACCATGCATACCAGGATTTGGGGGTGAGGGGACCATGCATACCAGGATTGGGGGTGAGGGAACCATGACTACCAGGATATGGATGAGCAGGTAACATGCATACCAGGATAGGGATGAGGAGGTACCATGCATACCAGGATTGGGGGATGAGGGGACCATGCATACCAGGATGAGGAATGGGGTGCCATGCATAGTAGATTTGGGTGGGGGTGAGGGGGACCATACATACCAGGATAGGGATGAGGGGTGCCATGCATACCAGGATAGGAGGGGGGCAGCACATACCAGAATGGGAGACCATGTACCTATAAAAATGCTTGCCACCCGGGCGTAGAACGGGTTCATCACTAGTATTCTATATACAGTTAGGTCCATATATATTTGGACAGAGACAACATTTATCTAATTTTGGTTCTAGACATTACCACAATGAATTTTAAACAAAACAATTCAGATGCAGTTGAAGTTCAGACTTTCAGCTTTCATTTGAGGGTATCCACATTAAAATTGGATGAAGGGTTTAGGAGTTTCAGCTCCTTAACATGTGCCACCCTGTTTTTAAAGGGACCAAAAGTAATTGGACAGATTAAATAATTGTAAATAAAATAATCATTTCTAGTACTTGGTTGAAAACCCTTTGTTGGCAATGACTGCCTGAAGTCTTGAACTCATGGACATCACCAGACGCTGTGTTTTCTCCTTTTTGATGCTCTGCCAGGCCTTCACTGCGGTGGTTTTCAGTTGCTGTTTGTTGGCCTTTCTGTCTGAAGTTTAGTCTTTAACAAGTGAAATGCATGTTCAATTGGGTTGAGATCAGGTGACTGACTTGGCCATTCAAGAATATTCCACTTCTTTGCTTTAATAAACTCCTGGGTTGCTTTGGCTTTATGTTTGGGGTCATTGTCCATCTGTAGTATGAAACGACGACCAATCAGTTTGGCTGCATTTGACTGGATCTGAGCACACAGTATGGCTCTGAATACCTCAGAATTCATTCGGCTGCTTCTGTCTTGTGTCACATCATCAATAAACACTAGTGACCCAGTGCCACTGGCAGCCATGCATGCCCAAACCATCACACTGCCACCGCCGTGTTTTACAGATGATGTGGTATGCTTTGGATCATGAGCTGTACCACGCCTTTGCCATACTCTGTATTTACTTTCATGCAGTCTTCTCTTAATGGTACATTTGGATATTGAGACGCCTACCTCCTGGAGAGTTTTGTTCACTTGGTTGGCTGTTGTGAAGGGGTTTCTCTTCCCTATGGAGAGTATTCTGCAATCATCCACCACTGTTGTCTTCCGTGGGCGCCCGGGTCTTTTTGCATTGATGAGTTCACCAGTAGGGTTGAGCATTCCGATACCGAAACCCTGTTCCGATACCTGAAATCCAATGTAAGTCTATGGGAACAAAATATCGGAATATTTTTAATTCCGATATTTTGTTCCCATAGACTTACATTGGATTTCAGGTATCGGAACCGGGTTTCGGTATCGGAATGCTCAACCCTATTCACCAGTGCTTTCTTTCTTTTTCAGGATGTACCATCTGTAGATTTTGCCACTCCTAATGTAGCAATTTCTCGGATGGGTTTTTTCTGTTTTTGCAGCTTAAGGATTGCTTGTTTCACCTGCATGGAGAGCTCCTTTGACCGCATGTTTCCTTCACAGCAAAACCTTCCAAATGCAAACACCACACCTCAAATCAACTCCAGTCCTTTTATCTGCTTAATTGAGAATGGCATAACGAAGGGATTGCTCACACCTGTCCATGAAATAGCCTTGGAGTCAATTGTCCAATTACTTTTGGTCTCTTTAAAAACAGGGTGGCACATGTTAAGGAGCTGAACCTCCTTAACCCTTCATCCAATTTTAATGTGGATATACCCTCAAATGAAAGCTGAAAGTCTGAACTTCAACTGCATCTGAATTGTTTTGTTTAAAATTCATTGTGGTAATGTCTAGAACCAAAATTAGATAAATGTTGTCTCTGTCCAAATATATATGGACCTAACTGTATTATGTATGAATGAGACCCATGAACCCAGCGTTGGACTGGAGCACCTTGGGCCCACCACAGAAAATTATTCTAGGGGCCCACTATGTAGCTACATAGAAATAAATAAAAGACCACCAATTGTGCGGTAAAAGACACTAATATCAGGGTATAATATAAGGTAGTACACGTCTTAATTATGTAGCATAGAATATAAAGTAGCCAACTCATAGAATATAAAGTAGCCCCCTTATAGGGTACAATGCAGCCCCCTCATAGTATATAAAGTAGCCCTCTCATATAGTATAATGTAGCCCCCTCACAGAATATAATGCAGACCTCATATAGTGTAATGCAGCCCCCTCAGAATATAAAGTAGCCCTCCTCATAGAATATAATGTAACTCCCCATAGAATATAATGTAGCCAGCATCATAGAGTATAATGCAGCCCCCATAGGGTATAATATACCCCCATATTGTATAATGCAACCCCCTCATAAGGTATAATGCAGCCCCATAGACTTTAATGTAGCCCTCTCATAGGGTATAATGCAGCTCCCCCATATAATGTAGCCCCCTCATAGGGTATAATGCAGCCCCCTTCATATAGTATAATACAGCCCCCCCACAGAATATAATGTAGCCCTCTCAGAGAATAATGCTGCCCCTCTCATAGGGTATCATGCTGCCCCCCTCATGGGCTATCATGTTGCCCCCCTCATGGGATATCATGCTGCCCCCCTCATATGGGGAATCATGTTGCCCCACCTCATATGGGGTATCCTGCTGCTCTCCCTCATACGGGGTATCATGCTGCCCCCCTCATACGGGGTATCATGCTGCCTCCCCTCATATGGGGTATCATGCTGCCCCCCTCATACAGGTTATCATGCTGCCCCCCTCATACAGGTTATCATGCTGCCCCCTCATACGGGGTATCATGCTGCCCCCCTCTTACAGGGTATCATGCTGCCCCCCTCATGGGGTATCATGCTGCCCTGTAGTAGCCCGCTGTATACAAATCCACAGTTCTCGCCCGATTTGGGTGAAATTTGGCACGCCACCTCTCCACCCACAGGAGCAGAATACTGCGCACGTTAAATCTCGCTAGTGTCCCCCCGTCATGAGATTGGGGCCCCCGAAGTTAGACCCTATACATATTATGCAGAAATGTGAAGGTGAAAATAAGAGTGCTGAGGGGAAAACAACAGTTGTGACTTACAGGGACGGATTATAGCAACGGCGCCAAAGATTCACTACTAAAGGGGCCGCACCACCACACCCAAACATTTCACAAACACCATACAAACATCACACAGACAGCACACATACACCAACCCACAAGCACAACACCACACAAGTGCCACGACACACCACACAAACATCAGACTACTCTAGACACACACAACACAAACACCACCCCACAAATACCACAACACCACCCATAAATACCGCATGCACACCACACACACGCATGCAAACACACTCAGATGGATGCACCCTACGCACACGAACGAATATAGCACAAGTGTACTCACACACCATGGACACTTGCACTGCGCACGCGCAAACACATGGATCACAATTCATGTGGGAGCTTTCATCACTGAAGCTGCTGAGGTAAAGTGTGTGCAAGCAGCCTTACTGAGCAGCAATATTGGCAGGCGAAAAATGCCTCATGGTAAGATTGTCATTATTGCTTTCTATACAGGGAGCTTTCATCACTGAAGCTGCTGAGGTAAAGTGAAAGCTAAGCTCTGATTGGTTGCTGTGGGCAACTAGACAAGTTTGCCTGTGAGGCGGTTTTCATTACTGAGATGTGAGCTCCTTCAGGTCATAGTAATACTGTGTGAGGGCTGCTCTGTATTTACTATTCATCCTATTACATCTCTTATCAGTGTCAGGTGAATACTAAAGGGTCATAATACTAAGGACTGTTTTTTAAAATGCCGCCCAAAAAATGACCATCTATTGGGCAAGTTCATCCAAAAGCTAAGAAAGCAAAATTGTGTCAAAGATCTGAGACAAATGAACAACATGACCAGTCTAGCGACCACATACATGTCCATTGATTCAGTCATGGAGAGTGAACAAGCATTAAGAGTCTCATGCCTAATGTTATTGAAGCCACTATTCTTATGGGAAACCCTAAGGGAGCAAATGTTTTCATTCCGCGTATTCCTTTGCTACCAAGCCACATGCCTTCAATTTTAAGTTTCTGCAGTTCCCAATCCGACCTGCATTTGCTATAACTATAAACAAAGCACAAGGTCAATCACTTAAAGTAGCCGGCATTAATTTGGAGAGCCCGTGTTTTTCACTTGGACAGTTGTACGTTGCTTGCTCTAGAGTGGGTAACCCCAAAAATCTTTTCATATATGCACCTGAAGGTAAAACCAGAAACATTGTTTACCAAAAAGCACTACAATAGATGTTTAACTGTAAACCAGCCGTGAACTACTTATAGATTACAATGGAGGGAGGGGCGAAGGGTTGCACTATGTTAATTGGGTGTAAATGTTTTATATGTTTGTGTAAAGTGCATAAATCTTCATTTTGAATAATAAAAAAAAAAGCATAGTTACTTGCCGATAACGTTATTTCTCAGAGCCCATGACAGCACCACGGAGAGAGGGGATCTGCCCTTCAGGGACAGGAAACCTACAGATAAAAGGGCGGTACCTCTCCCTCGCATCAGTAGGTTTACAGAGCATCGGAGGACCTCCAGGTTAGTGACAACAGCAGAAATATTCACACATTATACTGTATTTTTCTGACTATAAGACGCACTTTTTTCCCAAAAAATTTTTGGGGAAAATGGGGGTGCTTCTTATAGTCGGAATAATACTTTCAAATGCTACGGCAGCAGTGCTCTGTGCTGGGGCTGCGGCGGCTCTCTGTGCTGCGTGGGGGGCTCCGCTGGCATTTTGTCAAAGCCCAGAGGCCCCCGCCGCTCCATTGCTGCGATGCGAACCAGGGGAGGAGTCCTGAGGAGATCATTTGCATATTCCCAGTTCATTCTGGGATAAGTGAAGAGTCTCCGCGAGCTCCAAGAACACTGGGTTTTGGCTGTTGCAGCTGAAAGGAGGACATCGGTTAACCAGGGGAGGAGTCCTGAGGAGATCATTTGCATATTCCCAGTTCATTCTGGGATAAGTGAAGAGTCTCCGCGAGCTCCAAGAATTTTGGCGCTTTTTTCACCACTGTGATATCTCTTTAACAATAAGAGTATGGAAGAGGCTAGGAGCCATGTGGTGAGTTGCATTTCTTGCTACATGTTCACAGATTTACCAGTGGAAAAGCCAAATTTCGCATGCCACAAATGCAAGCTTGTGTCCATGTTGGAGGAAAAGTTGCGAAATCTAGAAGAGAGGTTAGCTACATTGAAGATCATTAAGGAAGATGAAGAGTTCTTAGACAAAGCAGAATTATCTCTTCATGGTGCAGAAAGAGAAGAAATTCGACCTGCACCTGAAGAAACAGAGGAATGGAAGCATGTGACCCAGAGAAGCAGGAGGATCGTGAAGCAGTCAGCACCCATACTGCTCAGGAACCAGTACCAGGCTCTCACACAGGAGAATGATGAAGAAATACATCAAGATAAGACTTTGCCCACAAAGAGCAACCTTGTAAGCCCTCAGAGTCCTCCCGAATGGAGAAAGAAAACTGTTGTGATGAAGAAACGGAGAGTTGTTGTCATGGGGGATTCCCTGTTGAGAGGAACAGAGGCCGCTATCTGCAGACCGGATATAACCTCAAGAGAAATGTGCTGTCTTCCAGGTGCAAAAATTAAAGATGTGTCTGACAGGATATCAGGACTCTTCAGACCTAAAGATGACTACCCATTCCTGCTAATACATGTGGGGACAAATGACACCACAAGAAGTGACCTGGAAACCATCTGCAGTGCCTTTGAAAACTTAGGCAAGAAAGTGAAAGAACTGGGTGCGCAGGTGGTCTTCTCATCCATCCTCCCAGTGGATGGCCATGGAACAAGGAGGTGGAATAAGATTCTGCAGGTGAACAACTGGCTACGTCGATGGTGCCGTCAGCAAGGATTTGGATTTCTGGATCACGGAGTGAATTACCTATACGATGGACTACTTGCTAGAGATGGGGTGCACCTTACGAAGACTGGAAAACATGTATTTGGAAGTCGCCTTGCTACACTCATCAGGAGAGCTTTAAACTAGAACAATGTGGGAAGGGAAGCAAAACGCCAGAAAAAGCCATACACCTGACAAATGCTATTGAGAACTCGGCTATTAGAAGTGGAAAGGAAGAACGAAGACAAAACAATCTAAATAATAAAAATATTGGAGGAAGAGAAACCAAGCACAAGCTAAAATATTTTTATACAAATGCACAAAGCATGGGCAACAAACAAGGAGAATTGGAACTACTAACGCAGGAGAAGAAGTATGATGTCATTGGAATCACTGAAACTTGGTGGGACGATACACATGATTGGAATACAAGGCTAGAAGGATACAACTTATTTGCAAGAAACAGACTTGATAAACGAGGAGGAGGTGTCGCATTGTATGTTAGAAAAGCGTATATCTGCACAGAGATTGACGCTTCAGAGACTGGGAGTTCTGTGGAAACTGTTTGGGTAAGAATACAAGGACAGAACAATGGAAAGGACACCATTGTAGGCATTTACTACAGGCCGCCTATGCAAGCTGAAGATATGGATGAATTCTTTATGCATCAAATGGCCAAGTTCTCCAAAAAATATGACATAGTGGTCATGGGAGATTTCAACTATCCAGACATTTGTTGGGAATCTCTCTCAGGCAAAACTAACAGGTCAAGGAAATTCTTATCCTCTCTTGCTGACAACTTTATCTTTCAAAAGTTAGAGGAGAAAACAAGGGGATCTGCTACCTTGGATCTAATCCTTATAAACAGGGAGGAAATGGTTGAGGAGGTAAGAGTGGCTGGGACCCTAGGAGGTAGTGACCATGCTATTTTAGAATTTTGGATAACAAGAGGAGGAAGACCTGTGAAGACTCAGACGTCAAGGTTAGATTTCAGAAAGGCAGATTTTAAGGGACTCAGAAAGAGAATTGGAGGGATCCAATGGCAGGATATCCTTAAGGACAAAAATGTCCAGGAAGGATGGGACATCTTGAAAAATGAGATTCTCAAAGCACAATCGTTAACAATTCCAAAAAGAGGGAAGAATGGGAAGCATTTAAGGAAACCAGGATGGATGAACACAGAACTTAAACACATGCTAAAAAGGAAGAAAGAAATGTTTATCAAATGGAAAGAGGGAGGCATATCTAAAGAAGAATATAATGCCATCTGCAGAACCTGCAGGGCGCAAATCAGATTATCTAAAGCTGACAATGAATTAAGGCTTGCAAGAGATGTCAAAAGCAACAAAAAAGGATTTGGGGATACGTCAAAAGTAAAAAAAATATCAAAGATGCTATAGAATTTTTACAGGATGAAAATGATGAAATGGTAAGAGAGGATGTTGAGAAGGCTGAACTTTTAAATTCCTATTTTGCATCTGTTTTCTCTCAGAAAGGAAATGTAACATCAACTGATCTTCACTGTCCTATTAAAGCAATAGAAGAATCCAGGATATCTATAAACAGAAAGACAGTGAGGAAACACTTAGCTAACCTAAATGAATTCAAGTCTCCAGGTCCAGATGAATTACACCCCAGAATACTGAAGGAGATAGCAGAAGAAATTCTTGAACCACTGTCCATAATCTTTGAAAATTCTTGGAGAACAGGAGAAGTCCCAGAAGACTGGAGAAGAGCAAATGTTGTTCCTATCTTCAAAAAGAGGAAGAAGGTGGACCCAGGGAACTACAGGCCGGTGAGTCTGACTTCTATACCAGGAAAGATCTTTGAACAAATTATTAAAGAACATGTATGTAAGTACCTGGATAAGAATGAAGTGATTAAACAGAGTCAGCATGGGTTTGTAACTAATAAGTCATGTCAGACTAACTTAATTTCCTTCTATGACAGAATCACTGACTGGTTGGATCAGGGAAATGCTGTAGATATATTATATCTTGACTTCAGAAAAGCATTTGACAAAGTATCTCACACAATCCTTATTGAAAAAATGACTAAGTATGGAATGGACAAGGCAACTGTTAGGTGGATTCATAACTGGCTTAGTGATCGGACTCAAAGAGTGGTCGTAAATGGCTGCACATCCAGATGGAAGAATGTCTCAAGTGGGGTACCACAAGGCTCTGTTTTGGGCCCTGTATTGTTCAACATCTTTATCAATGATTTAGATGAAGGAATTGAGGGTAAACTGATCAAATTTGCTGATGACACAAAGCTAGGAGGGGTAGCTAATACTAGAGAAGAGAGAGAGAGGATTCAAAAAGATATAAATAAACTGGAGCAGTGGGCAGCAACTTACAGAATGGTTTTTAACAGGGAAAAATGCAAAGTACTACATCTGGGCAATAAAAATGAAAAAAACATATACAAAATGGGAGGAATAGGGCTAAGTAACAGCACATGTGAAAAAGACTTGGGTATACTAATTGATCACAGACTGAACATGAGTCAACAGTGTGATGCAGCAGCAAAAAAGGCAAATAGAATTCTAGGATGTATCAACAGAAGCATACAGTCTAGATCACGTGAGGTCATTATTGCCCTCTACTCCTCTTTGGTCAGACCTCATCTGGAATACTGTGTCCAGTTTTGGGCACCACATTTTAAAAAAGACATCAACAAACTGGAGCAAGTTCAGAGAAGAGCCACCAGAATGGTGACCGGTCTGCAAACCATGTCCTATGAGGAACGGTTGCAGGATTTGGGAATGTTTAGCTTACAAAAAAGAAGACTGAGAGGAGACTTAATAGCTGTCTACAAATATCTCAAGGGCTGTCACATTGTAGAAGGATCATCTTTATTCTCATTTGCACAAGGAAAGACTAGAAGCAATGGGATGAAACTGAATGGGAGAAGACACAGATTAGATATTAGAAAAAACTTTTTAACAGTTAGGGTGATCAAGGAGTGGAACAGGCTGCCACGAGAGGTGGTAAGTTCTTTCAATGGAAGTCTTCAAACAGAGGCTGGACAGACATCTGTCTGGGATGATTTAGAGAATCCTGCTTTGAGCAGGGGGTTGGACCAGATGGCCCAGGAGGTCCCTTCCAACTCTACCATTCTATGATTCTATGATGTGGTGGCCTCCGGGAAAATGGCCAGTGGGGGCGGCGCATGCTCAGATTCAGATCTCGGCACCAATTCGAGATCTGAATCTGAGCATGCGCTGCCCCCAGCACAGAGCACTGCTGCCGCACCAACCTGGGATGGGATTTCCCGGAGGCCATCGCACCAGCCTGGACCACCGAACAACCCCTGTGACCACTCCTGCACCTATGCCGATCCCGCCCCGGTAAGCTGAATGTGTACTGTAGGATGGACCTCCATTTGATACATTATTATTTTTTCCCTATTTTCCTTTTGAAAATTTGGGGTGCGTCTTATGGTCTGGTGCGTCTTATAGTCGAAAAATACGGTAATACTGCTTATCAGAAGAAACACCGTGTCTATGCAATAACACTCTACGAACAGTAAAACGTGCTCACCGCACACATGATGAGGGAATAAGCGGATGCTGTCATGGGCTCTGAGAAATAACGTTATCAGTAAGTAACTATGCTTTTCTCAGTCTCCCATGACAGCACCACAGAGAGAATTACAGAGATTTGTAGCTTCGGAAGGGACCACAGCCTGAAGAACCTTCTTCCGAAGGTTAAGTCAGACACGGAGGCTAGGTCGAGGCGATAAGTGTTTAAAAAAAGGTTGAAGGTGTTGACCAAGTGGCCGCGTTACATATTTGTCCTATCGATACCTCAGACCTCTTTGCCCATGAGGTCGCCATAGCCCTTGTGGAATGAGCTTTCAAGCCTTCTGGAACAATGTTCCCACTGGATGAATAGGTGAAGGCTATCGCATCTCTTATCCACCTTGCTAGGGTACTTTTGGATGCCTTGAGTCCCTTTCTATGTTCCTGGGAACAGACAAAGAGCGAGCCTTCCTTCCTACACCTCTGGGTGGACTCTAGGTACTGAACCAGACATCTCTTAACGTCTAGGGTGTGGACTCTTTCCTCTTCCCTATATCTAGGATTTGAGCAGAAGGAAGTACTACCTCTTCAGACCTATGAAATCGGGATGCTACTTTTGGAAGATAGGCCAGGTCAGGTTTTAGGATAACTATAGTCTAGGATTTTCGTAAGCGGGGGCCCCGCGGATAGGGCCTGAATGTCGCTTACTCTACAGACCATTGTTAGAGCGACCAGGAGGACGGTTTTAAAAGACAAGATTTTAAGAGGGGCTGTCTCTATAGGCTCGAATGGGGGACCTGTTAGTGCCGATAATACCTGATTCAGATCCCAAGATGGTATTTTTTTGACTGAGCATTGGTCTGGATCTTATAGCAGCTTTAATGAACCTCGTCACCCCTGGGTTACCTGCTATGTCATGATTATATAGTGCCCCTAAGGCCGCTACTTGTACCTTTAAAGCATTAACAGCCAGGCCTCGTTCTAGTCGCTTTTGTAGGAATTCAAGAATTTCATTAATTCAAGAATTTCATTAATTGGGACCCCGTGCTGAACTTTTACCCCAGAGAAGGATAGAAATTTCTTCCAGGTTTTCCCATAAGCCTTTGTAGTAATTGGTTTTCTACTTTTTAACACTGTAGAAACTAAGTTTTCCGAAAATCCCCTATCTCTCAGCAGCGCCCCTTCAAATTCCATGCTGTTAAATGAAGGTTCGCCGCCTGAGCACCAGTCCCTGAGATAGAAGGTCCGGGACATCTGGTAGGACCCAGGGATCGGAGATTGATAGCATCCTTAGCCAGAAGAACCAGGTTCTTTTTGGCAAGAAAGGGGTTATAAGTATCATCCTTGTCTTGTCTTTCCTGACTTCCCGTATGACTGCTGGAATAAGGATGATCGGGGGAAAGGCATATGTCAAGCTGTGAGACCATGGCGGCATGAAGACGTCCAGAGCCCGAGGATTCCCCTTGGGGTTTAGGGAACGAAATGTGTCTACTTTCGTGTTCTTGAAATCGGCAAATAAATCTATCTCCGGGGTCCCCCACATTTTCGCAATTTGATCGAAAATGGACTGATTTAAAACCCACTCGCCCTGTCTTAGCTGAGTGGCAGCTTAGATAATCTGCTTTTTGATTTTCTACCCCCCGAATGTTTAGTGCAGAAAGAGACAGAAGGTTTTCCTCCGCTAAATTAATAATAATAATAATTTTATTTCTAAGGCACCAACATATTCCGCAGCACTAAATTATAGAGGGGACTTCTACAGACAATAGACATTACACATAGCTCAAAACAGATACCAAGAGGAATGAGCGCACTGCTCGCAAGCTTACAATCTATAAGGAAAAAGGGGAGACACGAAAGGTGGATGGTAACAATTGCTTTTATTGTTTGTACCAGCCATAGTGTAAGAATCAGGTGTTCCTGTTGCTGCATGAACCAGTTAACAGACTAAATATGTAACAGTACAGACACAGAGGGCTATTAAATGCATGAAGCGGGTGAGAACATGATGCAAGGAACCTGGTTATGGTAAAAAATTTTGAATGAGCCACACAGGGATAAAATTTTGAATGAGCCGCACAGGGATATTTAGGTTAATTCGTTGAGGCGATAGGCTAGTTTGAACAAATGCGTTTTTAGGGCACGCTTAAAGTTGTGGGGATTGGGGATTAATCGTATTAACCTGGGTAGTGCATTCCAAAGAATTGAGGATGTTAACCTCAGGTCATTAGCAGAAGGGAGGGCACGGGTAGGGTGGTAGGCTGAAATGAGGGAGGAGATGTAAGGTGGTGCTGAGCCATGGAGTGCTTTGTGGGTGAGGGTAATAAGTTTATACTGAATTCTGGAGTGGATGGGTAACCAGTGTAAGGACTGTCACAAGGTAGAGGCATCGGTATAACGATTGGTGAGGAATAAGA
>JARQOD010003478.1:0-64362 GCA_033576555.1 Oophaga sylvatica | reverse complement strand
GTTCCGCTTTGTGAGACCTGTCTGCGTCACTGTAATAGCCACTTTCTCTCGCGATGCAGAAATAGTCGCCGTGCGCGACGTCGTGTAGACCGCTGATTGCGATGTGGAATGGGTCGCAGGTTGCGATGTAGTAGGATGACAAGGCAGCGAAGAGTATGCAGGCGGTGCTTCCAACTGCGATGAGCCTGCAGGGGGCGTCGCCGGGGCAGCGGGAGCTCGGGACGGTAACGTGCCAGTAGTAGTGACGTCACCAGCTTCGGTGACGGAGTCACGGACGATTTCTACATTAAGGGCATACCATCCCTTCAGGCCCCAGTGCCTTGAGTAAGTGACTATGTCCCCGTTAATCAGGACCCTTCCCGGATGACCTTGTGGGAGGTGGGACTCTACATCGCGACGGCTCACGAAGACCCCTGGATAAAGTCCCGGTTCCCGGATAAAACCCCAGCCCTTGCGGAACTGGAATTCGATGACGCATCCCTGACGTCGTGGTTCCTCCGGGTACCTTTATCCCGGCGAACAGCCTCCTTGTCCGCGATGAGCTCTGCATGCTGCCGCTGTTGGTTGCGCTGGACCTCCTGTTCTTCCTCCTGTCGGCGTTGCTGTTCCTCCTGACGTTGCTGCCACGCACTCTCCCACTTTACGGCATATGCGACGTCATCAAGACGCTCCATCGCGTCCCAATCGACCTCCGGCAACGACGGACAGGATCCCTCAGGTGTCCTTACCGGAGAACAATCGTCTGCTGCGGCCTCCTGACCGGGCGGGCTCTCCGGAACAGGCCGGACCTCCTCAACCTCCTTCGCCTCCGCCGCTCCATCGGTGGGATCAGGTTCGGTACTTTCGGGGGTAGCCTCCGGTTGCTTCCTAGCCTTTTGCAGCAGGATACCAGTATGAGCGAACACTGCGTCCCACAGCTGCCGCTGTGTCTGGGCACACCAGCGTCCCTCAGACCCGTCCATGTCGGTCTGTCGCCGGAGCTGTCTTCTTAGCTCCGCATTTTCTTCTTTAACCTCCTGCAAGGTTTGCTGAAGGTCCCGGACTAATGGGGGCTCCGGTTCTGGTAGCAGCTTGGCTGGGGAACGGGGCCTGCCTTCCACCGCTTCTTTGCACAATCGCTCCGGTCCGCCCTCCATCTCGTCCCAGGTCCGTCTGTGGTATCCAACAGGAACATTCTGGTCCTTTCCGTGGAGGCAGGGTTTGCGTCTCCTCCTTCTTGCAGGGAAGGTGAAGAGGAGGCGGATTTCTTTTGCAGTGGGGCAGGACCGCATATTATAATAGCACTTTGAGAGGGCGGACATGACTTTCGCGCCTCAAAAGGGGGGGTACGCCCACCTTCTTCTCCAGCGCCTCAAGGCGCGAACTGGGCAGTAAGATGGCGGTATTTGGCGCCAAAAGCACAAACAGTCTTTTTCACCAAAACACTCCACAGGCACACAGGGCTCGCAATGCTGCAAGTTTCGTATCCTGTTCGTGACGCCAAGTTGTTGTGTCGACCCGCCACCACAATTGTGGGTTACCAGGGCAATGGGGTACTCGGAACCGAGCCCATGGGAGTCTATGGGATTTGTCACTGGTAGCGGTGACTCGGTCCGTGGCCCTGGCGGTCTGGCGATAGGGGATATTTACAGGGGATTAGAACAGTTCGTGACGCCACCTGTAGTTTTCTGATCACTAAGACCAGCGCTGCTGTAGATCTCTGAGGGGATGTTGTGGCAGCTAGATGACGGGTCCCCCACAGGTGGGACTGGTCCCTCAAAGTCTATGGTTATAATGATGTAGGGTGCAGATAAATGAATCAGTCTCACACCATCCAGCGTCTTTCCATACCTTTTACTTGTCAGATGTTTAGGCAGGTCCCGGGGAGCTGGTCGGGGTGGAGAATGTGCTTTAAGATAACAGCTGAGCAGGTTAGAGGCCTCCTTAACTTCCAAATTGTAGATGAGTCCAACTTGCATAAAGCGTAGTTAACTCCGATTACTCCAGCTTACTCTAAAGCTGTACTGCCCGGCCAGCATTGTGGTGGAGCCTTCCAGTGGTGAGACCCAAGTCTATATTCGCTGATCAGGCTAGACTGTTCTCCCTGACTCCGGTTACGTACCGACACTACGGGCTTGCTCCTGCGACTTATAGTCCAGCGAGACTCTGGTTTTTTCCGTTACTATGCCTGAAACAGTAGCAACACTTCGGTCCCCAGTGACCGGTGACTTAGTGCAGGTAATCCAATACCTAAGGCACTGCTCTAACTTCTTCCACTGCGCCCTTCGCCCTGCTCGCGCTCTTAACATAAGCACTGCTGCATAGAAGTCGAATCACAGATTCCCTGTTTGGGCTCGCTGAGCAGCTCTCAGTATTCTCCTAGTCCAGGACCTCTGTCGACTGAACTTCACTGTCCTGGGACAGGCGGCTGAAGTCTCTGCTCTGAACTCAGCAGGAAACCAATCTGACTCACTGAATCACTGTCCTAAGACAGGAAGGTGACACCTCTGTCCGAAGACAGGAAAAACTCTCTACTCTATGCTGACACCCACCAAACTTATATACCCCTATGGGTGTGTCTAAATGTGAGTGACATGAGTGAATGCATATCAAGCTTTAAACTGTCATCTCTCCGCACATCCTCCAGGATTGTATGTGTGCCTTACATACCTGGGCTACACACACACAGTGACTGCACCAGCAGAATAGTGAGTGCAGCTCTGGAGTATAATACAGGATGTAACTCAGGATCAGTAATGTAATGTATGTACACAGTGACTGCACCAGCAGAATAGTGAGTGCAGCTCTGGAGTATAATACAGGATGTAACTCAGGATCAGTAATGTAATGTATGTACACAGTGACTCTACCAGCAGAATAGTGAGTGCAGCTCTGGGGTATAATACAGGAGGTAACTCAGGATTAGTAATGTAATGTATGTACACAGTGACTGCACCAGCAGAATAGTGAGTGTAGCTCTGGGGTATAATGCAGGATATAAATCAGGATCAGTAATGTAATGTATGTACACAGTGACTGCACCAGCAGAATAGTGAGTGCAGCTCTGTGGTATAATACAGGATGTAACTCAGGATCAGTAATGTAATGTATGTACACAGTCACTGCACCAGCAGAATAGTGAGTGCAGCTCTGGAGTATAATACAGGATGTAACTCAGGATCAGTAATGTATGTACACAGTGACTGCACCAGCAGAATAGTGAGTGCAGCTCTGGAGTATAATACAGGATGTAACTCAGGATCAGTAATGTATGTACACAGTGACTGCACCAGCAGAATAGTGAGTGCAGCTCTGGAGTATAATACAGGATGTAACTCAGGATCAGTAATGTGATGTATATACACAGTGACTGCACCAGCAGAATAGTGAGTGCAGCTCTGGAGTATAATACAGGATGTAACTCAGGATCAGTAATGTAATGTATGTACACAGTGACTGCACCAGCAGAATAGTGAGTACAGCTCTGGAGTATAATACAGGATGTAACTCAGGATCAGTAATGTAATGTATGTACACAGTGACTGCACCAGCAGAATAGTGAGTGCAGCTCTGGACCATCCCACAGGAAGGGACGGAGCTTGCCGTGCGGTCTGAGTATGGTGCCTGTGTGTGCTGCTCGGGAAGGGAGGTGAAGTTTTTCCATCCAGGACTTTTTGTCTGCCACCTTCCCGAGAAAGAAGGCTTATCTTGGGACTGGCCTCCGGGGCTGGGCCCCCGGCTCCCACCTCCCGGTCCAAGCCGGAGGGGGGTGGGAGGACTCCCAATCCGGCTAGGGTCACAAGATCTGGCCAAGGATCCAGCATGAAGACCCGCAGTACCCCCGAGGCCATGGTCACGGCGGCTCCTTCCCCCGGAGGTAGGCGAGTACGAGCAGGGGTGCTGCAGCGGGACCCCTTAAGTGGGGCACCAAGGCGGCGAAGGAAACCACCATGGCTTATGGTTCCCGTGTCCATGCGCACCTCTGTGAGTATGAGGACGCCTCAAGGAAGCTAAGATCCCTCTGGGGGGAGTTGAGGGTAGCTAAGGAGAGGTCCAACAGGGCCTCCGGCAATAAGAAGGCCGAGCTATCCGCCGCGGTCAGAAAGATCCAGAAAGCCATAGAAGACCTGGCAAGCTGGAGGTGCGAGATCCTGGCCGGCAGCGGGCCCTTCCGTGAAAAGCTGGAGAATGACGACTGGTTCAGAGCCATGACCGGTGGGGCTCCTGAGGGGCCACGGAGCCCCGGCCAGGCGGTGGAGGAGGAGGAATGCGAGGAGGAGGTCGTGCCCTACCCACCGCCTGGTGGCCTGGTAAAAGATCTCCAGGCGTCGCATAGCAGGATAGCCCCCGAGCAACTGGCTCTACCTACCGCCAGATTCTGGCTCTTCAGAGGGCAGCGGGTGCGAGAGGGAGGATGAGGATGGTGGTAGTAGTAGCAGTGAGGGGGCGGCCTCGTCATGCAGCAGATCCAGCAGATCGAATCCCCGGTCCGGTTTAACCAGCTGAGGTTCGGGGATGAGATCTGCGATGATGAGGCAACCAGGAGGGGGACGAAGAGAAAAGCTAAGAAGAAGGTAAAAAAAACATCTTGTGTCCAGAAATTTGTGTATGTCCCCCTCTCTGGGGCCCCCCGGTCCCGCTGTGCGGCACCCGCTACCCACCCCGGCTCGGGCTTTGTTGTGGGTCCGCAGCAAGGGAGCGGGAGATTACAGGCCATGACATGCAGGGCGCTGCCTCTGTTTGTGGTAACGGAGGGGGTAGTGGTGTGTCTGATATGGAGCATGGTGTGGAGGGCGGCCCAGTGGTGGGCAAGAGAGTTGCAGCCTGGACCGCATCTCCGGCGGTGAGCGCTGTGGTGTCTGGGTCCCCCACTTACGGATCCATTACTGGATTGCTTCTGGGGACACAGGCACCTAGTAAAGTGAGGGGGGCGGGGCCTGCGGCTCCAGCAGAGCCGGATCATAAAAAACAACTGGTGGGGTCGGCTCCCCTGGCGGGGTCTGCGGTGAAGTCTGGGCTGGGGGCCCCGCAGCCGGTGCACACTGAGGGGGAGTGGCCTAGTCTGGGGCCGGCCGCCGGAGTTGCTGTGCCCAAGCTGTTTGTGGCCCAGGGTGTGGTGGTTGGGGGTGCTGTGCCCCGGGGGACTGGTACCGCCGGGGGGGCCCCTGGGGGTGGTCCCGGCTCCGGGTCGGCTCCAGGGGTCCCGCTGCGGCCGGTCTCAAGGGGCGTGGCCTCCTCGGCTCCTGCTGCCCAAGTGGGTGCGGCTTTGGAGAGCTCTGCTGTGAAGCTGGAGGCTGGGGGCGTGGCTTCCCAGCCAAAGGAAAAAAAAATGATCGTGATCAGCAATGAAGCAGAGACTGCAGCAGACAGCAGCAAGGGCGCATGCCTGGATGGGTCCCCTGAATCTGGGGGCTTACCTGTGGTGGTGGCGCCGGCGACAAGCCAGAAGGATGGAGCTGGAGGCAGGACTGTTCCTGGCTTAATCTCTGCCAGTGGGAGAGAAGGCAGCTCCGTGCAGGCTGTGGAGGCAGTGCTGCTGAAGCCCAATGGCAGCACAGTTCTTAAAGGGCCAGCAGCACGTGTGTTCCGAACCCCCCGGCAGGGAAGATGCCACCAGTAGGTGGCGGTAGCAGTGTGATAAAATCAAAAAATACCCAAAAAGGGAGGTAAAAAGATATTGACCCCAGTGTGCATGTGAGTGAGAGTGGGGTGACTGAGGGAGTGGATGAGGAGGGTGTGGGTATGGAAGTGTCTGCGGTTGAGGATGCGGGTTGCAGTGTGTCTAAAGTGGCAAGTGTGAATGGGGTGGCAAGTGTGAATGGGGTGTCTGATGGTTCTGGAAGGAGGGGGGAGGGGGCCGGTCCATCTGCCCCCCCAGCCACCGGTCCTCTGAGTTATTCGGGGGTGGTGGCTGGAGCCTCAGGGTCTGGTCAGGGGTTTCCTCGCCTCTGGACCTCAAGGATGGCGTCTTGCAGCGCCGTTTCCTGGAGGCCCTCAAAAAGGGAGAATGGTCGATCAATGTAGAGGGCAGAGAGGTGGACTTGGCCTTTTGGCTGGATAGATACGGCCGGCTGCCTTCCAAGATAAAAGGGAGGGGGAAACGGTTTGGTCCCTCCCGACAGCCGGGCAGGGGGTGGCCAGGCGGAATTTGGTCCGTCTTCGGTGGAGGGGCAGTGAAGCGTGCCCGCCAAGAGCAAGGGTTGTGGAGCTCTTCTGAAGATGGTCTTGAGGGCGACGGACATCTTTGCCCTGATTCATCCGTTTGGCACCTCCTTCTTCGATGTCAGTTTTGTTCGGCCAGAGGGCCTAGAGCTTTTCTGGTCGAATTTCGAACTGGCAAAGGGGGAGCCCGCTGGCAAGACTTTGCCGTTCAGGCGTGTTCTCGCCAAAATAGTGTAAAGAGGGTGACCGTTCTGACAAGTAACGAGTCATTCTCTGGGGTCGACATCATGACATGGCTTTCCCGTTATGGGGAAGTCACGGACGTCCCTAAGAAAAATAGGGACGAGTTTGGCATTTGGTCAGGGGGCTGGACCTTCATGGTAAAGTTGAAGGTTTCAAGAGGTACGGTCACCCACATCCCCTCCTCAGCATTTCTGGGGAGGGACAGAATCCAGATCTTCTACCAGGGGCAACCGAAGGTCTGCCACAGGTGCGGTGATCCCCGCCACTTCAGCGCAGGCTGCAAGGTGCATAAGTGTGCCTTGTGTGGCAGGGTAGGTCATCTTGCCGCGGCCTGTGGAGACATTAGGTGTCACCTGTGTGGTGACCTAGGTCACCCATATAGCCGCTGCCCCCGCACCTTTTCCAGCACCATCTCTGGCCCAGCGGGGGGGAGCCATGGGTGGGTCCCCGCTGGTGCAACTTCTGCTGGGGCTGGGGGTGAAGGCGTGAGGGGAGCTGAGGGGTCAGTGAGGAAAGGCGAGGCTGGTACATCTGCCCACCAGTGGCAACAGGTGAGGCACCGTAAGGGCAGGGGGCAGGATAAGCCTCAGGCAACTGGGGGATGACTGCCCTCACCCTGGAGGCGGTAGCCGAAGCCTCTGAGGCCCTGGGGGAGAAGGCGGTGAGCGAGGAGATCCGGAGGATGGAGAGGGAGGGTTTGGCTGCTTCTGATAACTTTTCCCAGTATGAAAGTGTGGATGAAGAGGTGGTGGAGCAGCCTAAAAAAACGGGTAACAATCGTACCGGTAAGAGGCGGAAGAAGAAGAAGAATAAGGCTAAAAAATCTAATGCCCCCCCCCTGACCGCTAGCGTGCCTACGGAAGGGCTCACCGGCTCCCCTCTGATCCCCCTCTCCAACCGGTTCCAAGCCCTCGATGACTCTGCTGTGTCGGAGGTCGGGGGTGAGGGGCCGGATGCAACATCTGGGGTGCCTTTAGGGAGTGGTGAGGTCCGTCCTCCGGGGGATTCACACTCCTCTGGCGGGGGGACTACCTCGGGGTCCAGGGGCGAGGAATCTAGTGCTGGGAAGGAGGTGTTCACTGCTGCTAAGGAGGATAGGGACACCTCGGTGTCTTTAAAGAGGAGGGGTGAGTCGGGCTCCTCCTCAGAGGGGGAGAGGAAATCTGGGGGTACGGTTAAAAAACAAGCCGTCTAACTCAATCACCCATGATAGCGGAACCTACCCCGTTGACTCTGGCGTCGATTAATGTCGCCAGCATAAAGTCGGATACGGCTAGATTTACGGCCTTTGATTTTTTCACCGGGTTGAGGCTGATGTTTTATTTTTGCAGGAGACCAGACTAACGGACCTGGGGTCCATCCACAAAGCAAAGAGGGAATGGAGGAGTGGGCCCTCATACTGGTCTCTTGCGGCCGAGCCGTATAGCGGGGTAGCGGTCCTTTTTAAGACCACGGAGGTTGGAATGCAGACGGTGATCGAGTTAGAAATGGGGAGATGTTTGGTCCTTGAGTCTTCATGAGGGGACAGGAGCTTCGGCTCATCAATATCTATGGCCCGCAATCTACGTGGGACCGTAAATGTCTCTTCCTGAGGATCAAGCCCTATCTTTTTACGAGCTGGCAGGTGGTCTTCGGTGGGGATTTTAATACTATAACCAGACTCCGTGATAGGGGAGGCCCCGGAGACCGGCTGACTTATGATAGCGTAGCCTTGAATAGCATAGTAAGCGAAGCTCGCCTGGTGGATGTCCACATCCAGCACACCCCAGGTCACGAGGGTTTCACCTTTTATAGGGGAAGCAGTAGGTCTAGGATAGATAGGTTTTTTTTAAAGGAGGAAGCCGTCTCTTCTGCAGTGTCCGCTGTTGAGGTGGAGTTCTCCGATCACTGTTTAATTTACTTTACTTTGAATGTTACAGAGACTCCCCGGATGGGGAGAGGCCTATGGAAGCTGAATTCGTCCCTTCTGGAAGAAGCGGAAGTAAGACATTCCTTTGAGGAATTTCTTCAGAGCCAGGTACCTCTCTTGGGTCTTTGTAGCAGTAAGTCTGAGTGGTGGGAGATCTTCAAAAGAAGGGTCGCAAGGTTCTTCCGTCAGCTCTCAAGCCTCAGGGGCCTGAACAGGTACCGCCTGTATCAGCAGCTGGGGAGGAAACTCGAGCAGCTCGTCTCGACTGGAGGGGACCGAGAGGAAATCTCCAGGGTGAAGACCTTGCTGAAGGGGTGCCAGTACGATAGGTACACATCCTTGGTTTTTGAGAGGGATTTCGGGAGGTACCGCACTCCCGACCCTTACAGAAACTGCAGGTTGTCAGTGAATTGTTTGATGGTGACAGGACTGATCGACATACGAGGTCCCTGAACAGATCCAAATCAGGGATCCTGGAGGTGGTCAGATCCTTCTACTCGCACCTCTTGGGGAGGAGGGATCCTGATCGGGATGAGATGTCGGCTTTCCTGGCTGAAACCATCCCTGAGCCGGGGGATGACCCCTCTCTTCATGTTTTGGCAGAAGCAATCAGGAAGAGGAAGTGAGACGGGCGATTGATGGGCTACGGCCCAAAAAGTCGCCGGGTCCGGATGGCTTAACATCCGAGTTCTATAAGACTTTTCGGGACTCTTTGGTCCCCCTCTTGACTGAGGTGTTTAATGAGTGCCTCTCCTCGGACACTCTGCCCAGTTCAATGAGGAAGTCAGCCCTGATTATCCTGTCAAAGGGTAAAGACTCGTCCTGTATTGAGAATTGGCGTCCCATAGCGCTTCTCAATACGGACCGAAAGGTTCTGGCAAAGGTGCTTTTTAATCGGTTGGTGAAGTTTGCACTCCGGCTCCTTTCGGGGGCCCAGCACTGCTCTGTTCCAGGCCGCAGTACATTTAGTGCTGTGCTCGGTGTCCAGGAGGCAGTGGAGCAGGGCAGGGCAGGTCACTGGAAGGGGTACTTGCTGTCCTTAGACCAGGCAAAGGCCTTTGGCCGGGTTAACCATGAGTACCTCTGGTCCGTCCTTCTGAGGTACGGTCTGCCTGGGAGGTTTGTTGATTGGTTGAGAGTTTTATACAATGGGGCAGAGACTTTTCCGCTAGTGAACGGTTGGGTCGGACACCCTTTTGAGGTGAGGTCTGGTGTCCGCCAGGGCTGTCCTCTGAGCCCACTGTTATACGTATTCGCGATCGACCCCCTTTTAAGGAGGGTGGAGCGCGGACCGTTGGTGGGAGTCGGGATGGACCGGGCGGAGCCAGAGGCCGCCTTGAGGGTAGTGGCGTACGCTGACGACGTTTCCCTTTTTGTATCCTCGAGAGAGGAGGCGGATTGGGTGATGTCTGAGGTTGAACACTACTCTGTGGCACCCGGGTCCATGATCAACCGGGACAAGTGTGAGAGTCTCTGGCTGGGAGGGGGAGATCCAAGTTTTGATCTCCCGGACACCCTTCCAGGGCCTCAGGCCACAGAAAAAATATTAGGCATCAGTTTCGGCCCGGGGGACTATCCCCAGCAAAACTGGGAGGGCAGACTTAAGATTGCCGCCCAGAAGGTGGATCAGTGGAAGGGTTGGTCCTTGACCCTAAGGGAAAGGGTTAGTCTTGCCAAGGGCTATTTGCTTCCTTTGCTAATATATCTGGGCAGCGTCTGCATCTTGCCAGAGCCTCTTTGGACACGGGTCTACAGCCTGTTTTTCCAATTATTATGGGGAAATAGGATGAACCTAATCAAGAGGGAGGTCTAGGAGGGTTGGGTATGGTCAACCCAGTGGTGTTTCTAGTAAACACCTTTCTTAAGGCAAACATCGCCAACCTCTGGTCAGAGAGGGCTCCTCCGTGGGTATTCTCCTGTAGGGGGTGGTTTCGGCCTTTCTTCCAGGAATGGGAGACAGGAGGGCAGGTGAAGGACCTTCGTACACCTCATGGGCATCTTCCGGCTTATGTTACCCCGGTTCTGAAGGTGATCCGTCGGTGGGGTCTGGAGTGTGGGAGATCAGGATCATGTCAAGAAGGTTTCTTGACAATAGGGTCCTGTTGACCCACTTTCAGAAGCCCCTGGCGCTCAGGGATTACCCAAGCCAGGATCTGGAGTTGGGGCTCGGGTTATTGAACTATAAGCGGATCCCCTTGAAGTTTTGGGACTTGGCTTGGCGCTGCTTCTATGGGAAGCTGTATGTGAGGGACAACCTGAAGTGCAGGAGCTCTGATGACCGGGATTGTCCCCGCGAGGAGTGTGGTGGCATGCTTGAAAGCATGGAGCACTTCCTGCTTCGGTGTCCCTTTAATACAGAGGTCTACAGCAGGGTGGGTGCTTCCATTGGCTGGCCCAGGCTGGCAGGCCTCTCCTATGCGGAGTGGGCCTATGGGGCATTCAGGTCCCTTGGTGGCCGAGATCAGGGCACTGTTTTCTTAGTTAGTTTAGTAACTAGGTTCTGCACGTGGAATGCACGGTGTCTAGTGTCTACTCAGCGGAAAGTCCTCCCCAGGGAAGAGGTGATTAGGAACATCCTGGGTGACCTGGCAAAAGTGCGCTCCCTGGAGTTTGAGAGGCTGGGTGCAGGGAGGGCCTCTCTCCTATGGAGGGGTTTCTCCTTTAATGTGCCCTAGAGTGAGTTAGGTTCTCTGTGCCTGTGATAGGGCTGAGTTAGTATTTTTTATCCTTTTATCTTTATTTTGCAGGGTCAGATAGATGTGTAGGGACAGGGAGGGACAGATAGGGACAGCCTTTAGGGACAGGTAGTTAGTATTAGGTTGGTAGTGAGGGTCAGTGAGGGACAGGTAGTAGGGAGAGATTGGTAGGGCTATAGGGACAGGATTTTCTCTTTTGTGTTGTTAGGGAGGGTCAGGGTGATGTGCGATAGATTAGGGTGAGAGCCTCTATGGTCTCCAGTTCCTGGTGGTGGGCTGTAACCCTCACGTATAGATTTTTGTTTTGGAATTGGTAACCCGGGTATAGGGCTTGCAAGCATTGAACTTGGGCCTGTTCTTTGGTCATGGTTAAGGTGTGTAGTGGTTATTATTGATATATGTTGTTGTTGATATTGTTATTATAAGTTTGTATATATATATGTTGTATATTGTACTATAATCCGTGTAGAGGGATTTAGTTTAGGTGGGGTGAGGGTTTCTTGGGGGGAGGGGGGATAGGTTTTGGATAATGGACGTCCGGCGGGATGCCAAGAAGATTTGCTGTGTGTGATAGGCCACAAACTTTCGTGGGATCTTTGGGGGAATGGTGGTGGTTTAGCTTAGAAAAAAAAAAGGGTGTATGTATATATATATGTACAGTATATGTGTATATAATTAAGTTGGGCCAGGTGGCTTATTTACTTTAGAGCATTTGGCTGAATTTTGTTTTTTTTTTCTAGGGGTGAATGCGTGGGTATGTGTATATGAGGGGAAAAAAAGGATATAGCTTCCCTTGCCGGGGGGTGTTAATGAAATGGAGGAACATTTTGTTTCTATATGTCTGTTGGACATTGGACTTTTGGGATTTATGGATAATGTTTTTTTTTATTGAGTTTGTCTGTAAGTTTAGTTTTGTATTTTTATAATAAAAGAAATACAGGATGTAACTCAGGATCAGTAATGTAATGTATGTACACAGTGACTGCACCAGCAGAATAGTGAGTGCAGCTCTGGAGTATAATACAGGATGTAACTCAGGATCAGTAATGTAATGTATGTACACAGTGACTGCACCAGCAGAATAGTGAGTGCAGCTCTGGAGTATAATACAGGATGTAACTCAGGATCAGTAATGTAATGTATGTACACAGTGACTGCACCAGCAGAATAGTGAGTGCAGCTCTGGAGTATAATACAGGATGTAACTCAGGATCAGTAATGTAATGTATGTACACAGTGACTGCACCAGCAGAACAGTGAGTGCAGCTCTGGAGTATAATACAGGATGTAACTCAGGATCAGTAATGTAATGTATGTACACAGTGACTGCACCAGCAGAATAGTGAGTGCAGCTCTGGGGTATAATACAGGATGTAACTCAGGATCAGTAATGTAATGTATGTACACAGTGACTCCACCAGCAGAATAGTGAGTGCAGCTCTGGAGTATAATACAGGAGGTAACTCAGGATCAGTAATGTAATGTATGTACACAGTGACTGCACCAGCAGAATAGTGAGTGCAGCTCTGGAGTATAATACAGGATGTAACTCAGGGAAACAGTAATGTAATGTATGTACACAGTGACTGCACCAGCAGAATAGTGAGTGCAGCTCTGGGGTATAATACAGGAGTAACTCAGGATCGTAGTAATATGTACACAGTGACTGCACCAGCAGAATAGTGAGTGCAGCTCTGGAGTATAATACAGGATGTAACTCAGGATCAGTAATGTAATGTATATACACAGTGACTGCACCAGCAGAATAGTGAGTGCAGCTCTGGGGTATAATACAGGATGTAACTCAGGATCAGTAATGTAATGTATGTACACAGTGACTGCACCAGCAGAATAGTGAGTGCAGCTCTGGAGTATAATACAGGATGTAACTCAGGATCAGTAATGTAATGTATGTACACAGTGACTGCACCAGCAGAATAGTGAGTGCAGCTCTGGAGTATAATACAGGAGGTAACTCAGGATCAGTAATGTAATGTATGTACACAGTGACTCCACCAGCAGAATAGTGAGTGCAGCTCTGGAGTATAATACAGGATGTAACTCAGGATCAGTAATGTAATGTATGTACACAGTGACTGCACCAGCAGAATAGTGAGTGCAGCTCTGGAGTATAATACAGGATGTAACTCAGGATCAGTAATGTAATGTATGTACACAGTGACTGCACCAGCAGAATAGTGAGTGCAGCTCTGGAGTATAATACAGGATGTAACTCAGGATCAGTAATGTAATGTATGTACACAGTGACTCCACCAGCAGAATAGTGAGTGCAGCTCTGGGGTATAATACAGGATGTAACTCAGGATCAGTAATGTAATGTATGTACACAGTGACTGCACCAGCAGAATAGTGAGTGCAGCTCTGGAGTATAATACAGGATGTAACTCGGATCAGTAATGTAATGTATGTACACAGTGACTGCACCAGCAGAATAGTGAGTGCAGCTCTGGAGTATAATACAGGATGTAACTCGGATCAGTAATGTAATGTATGTACACAGTGACTGCACCAGCAAATAGTGAGTGCAGCTCTGGGTATAATACAGGATGTAACTCAGGATCAGTAATGTAATGTATGTACACAGTGACTGCACCAGCAGAATAGTGAGTGCAGCTCTGGAGTATAATACAGGATGTAACTCAGGATCGTAATGTAATGTATGTACACAGTGACTGCACCAGCGAATAGTGAGTGCAGCTCTGGAGTATAATACAGGAGGTAACTCAGGATCAGTAATGTAATGTATGTACACAGTGACTGCACCAGCAGAATAGTGAGTGCAGCTCTGGAGTATAATGTACACTTTCTACATACGGAGCACAATCCTTTTTTTGGTGTGATATTTTTCTATTTCTTTGTTGTTTCTGCAGTTTGCTTTACATTTAATATGAATGTATCTTTATTACCTCTGCAGATATTATTCGCTCCAGAAGGAACAATGTTACAGCGTTGCTTCTACTTAGGATGAAGTGAAACATTACCTGACAGAAGGCAAATTGAAGCCGTTGGATAAAATAACTCTTGCAAAGTCATTCTGTGTCAATGCCCCTTCATGGAAGAAATGCGTTCTATTGCTGAAACTCTTCATGTATGTCATTAAGTTGTCTGAAACTACCTCCGAGATCTATAAAGAGAACACCAAATGTTCCAAACTTCCTACTTAACTCCACAGCTGACTAATTCCAGCGCCATCACCTCGCTCTATGACTAGATTGTTTCTCACATAAAGTGGAGAGCGCGCTCGTACCTTCGTTAATGTGTAATCAGAAGCTGCACTGGCAATATTGTTCTTATGTAATGAATTGTCAGAGATGCTCCACCTGCGCACGGAAATTACATTTTTGTTCTGAATTACATGAGATTTGATGATCGCAGATCAATTGTTGAAGTTTAAATAATTCTGAAGCTGAATCCACTGCCAGGAATGAGGCCGGCACCTGAGATCTGGCCGAGGATTCACGTTATTCCACATTTTCGTTACAGATGGCTGACAATTTCTGCTCCATTGAACGTAAATGAAAATCTGCAACTTTAACATTTGTGTTTTTTTAATTCAGGGCCCGATCTTTCATTTGTACTTTATTGAAGTCACTTTTTTTTTTTGTCTTTTAGCATCCGCTGATGTACTTGAAAATGGTGCATGGAGGTCCATGAATTTGGTGCAAAATAAGAAATGCTTTTTTGATATCCTCAACCAGTTTTTGCAACTTTTTATTAGCAAAAGTTACAAATCCTTTTAAGGCTGTGCGCACACGTTCAGGATTTTTCGCATTTTTTTTGCATTTTTGCTGTGGTTTTCTGCCACAAAAACGCTTAAAAAGCGCATGCATTAAGCATCCTATCATTAGAATGGATTCTGCAATTTTTGACATAGAAATGACATAGTTATTAAGGTTGAAGGAAGACTTTAAGTCCATCTAGTTCAACCCATATCCTATCCTAACCTGCCCTAACATGTTGATCCAGAGGAAGGCAAAAAAAAACCAAGTGGCAAACAGTAAGCTTCACATTGGGGAAAAAAATTCCTTCCCGACTCCACATACGGCAATCAGACTAGCTCCCTGGATCAACGCTGTATCTAGGAAACTAGTGAATATAGCCTGTAATATTATACTTTTGCATCCAGTCCCCTCTTAAATTTTAGTAAGGAATCACTCATTACAACATTAGACGGCAGAGAGTTCCATAGTCTCACTGCTCTTACAGTAAAGAATCTGCATCTGTGATTATGGCTAAACCTTCTTTCCTCCAGACGTAGAGGATGCCCCCTCGCCCCGTCACAGGTCTAAGAGTAAAAAGATCATTAGAAAGGTTTTTGTACTGTCCCCTCATATATTTATACATTGTAATAAGATCACCCCTAAGCCTTCGTTTTTCCAAACTAAATAACCCCAAGTGTAATAACCTGTCTTGGTATTGCAGACCCCCCAGTTCTCTAATAACCTCGTATTGAGTCCCCAGTGCTCTAATACTTCTGTATTGCAGACCCCCCGTTCTCTAACTGTCGCTCTTCTCACCCGCTCCCGTTCACTTTTCTTTCTTATACACCGGAGACCAGAACTGCAACAGTATTCTAAGTGTGGTCGCACCAGTGACTTGTATAGAGGTAAAATTATGTTCTCCTCATGAGCATCTATGCCTCGTCTAATGCATCCCATTATTTTATTTGCCTTGGCAGCAGCTGCCTGACATTGGCCACTAAATGTGAGTTTGTCGTCCACCCATCACCCAAGTCTTTTTCAGTGACAGTTTTGCCCAGTGTTTTACAATTAAGCACATAATTATACATCTTATTTGTTCTACCCAAGTGCATGACCTTACATTTATCCCCATTAAAGCTCATTTTCCATTTATCAGCCCAAGCTTCTAGTTTACATTTTTGTGCACATGGTGTGTTTTTTTTCCGCAAAAAACAGGCATCGTGGTAAAAAACACTGCATGTTCATTAATTTTGCAGTAAACTTGTAGATTTCCCACTATATTATTGACCTAGGATGTTCAGGAAAAAAACTCAAAAAATCAGCAAAAAAAACACACAAAAAACGCGCAAAAACACGATAAAAACGCTTTTTTTCTCAGTCCGTTTTTTCTCAGGAAATTTCTGCTAAGAATACTGAATGTGGGCACATAGCCTAAAAGTTGCAAAAATGTGCCAAATTGATAACTCATCCTAAGGGCATGTGCACACTCTCCCTCTCTCCCAGGAGCTGCAGATTCTCTGCAGAAAATTCCGCACACTAATATGAAACGTGTTCACACACCCTAAAACTTTAAGAAGAAAATAGGAGTAAGATGCTCAACCAAAAAATGTAACATTTTATAAAAGCTCTTTTCATGAATCTGTCTAAAACATCGCTAAAAACAATAAAAAAAAGTCTTAAAAGAGAAAGAGAACTTAAAAAAGTGCTCTGACCGAGCACTCCACCCATCAGCATCTGGCGGTTTTAATTACAGCAGGATTCTACCTTCCCATATAAATGTAGGCTTCAGCCTAGGAGAGGATTCACATTAGGATAGGCCCCTAGCAAAGAAAATCTCCTTATGGCTGCTTCTGGGTAACATGAACTGGCAAATTAATGCTGAAAATATTTTAGCTTTTTCCTATTTTCTAGAGCAGAAAGGCAATTCCAATTTCATATATTTCATGTTTGCATGCTATAGCGCCGCAGAGTGCAACTTTATTTGTTAGTTAAAAGTGAAAGAGAACTTTAAAAAGTGTCACAAAACATATAGAAAAAGGTGAAAACACAAAAGCCACTAAAGCGGAGAAAAAAAGCTCAGAAAACTGAAGAAACAACAGTGATGAGTTGTGACAACACAACCTGAAAAGTTGCCTTAACCTTAAACTTCTCACTGTTGAGGCTTTGGTATAATTTTTTTCTAGTGTACACAATCCTGCATGAACAAAACAGCCTGGACTGTTACCTTGTAGCAAACTATTGGATGAGGAGAGGTTATCAGTACTACTGGTTTAGTATTGACTACACTGATACATTGTGTCAATTAGGACTGTTACATTTTACTATAATTTCCTTTTAGTTGAGAGGATTAGAAACATTCGTATTTTCATTTTCTTTCTAAGGTTGTAATCAATATTACAGAGAAGTTCACACACTTCACACTCATACTGTACTTTTAAAAAGTTCTTTTCTTGTTCTAAGAACACTTTATTTACTTTAGTAACTTTTTTTCTTATGTGTGAATGTGATGTGAAACATGTTTAGCAGTTTCTTCTGAGAAAACACAAAACCTTTTACTTACAGAACAACGAAGTTTCACCTCATAAGAAAGATCACGTGACAAAGCATCAGACTTATAGAGTGCCAGAAACTGTGAAACACAACAGCATGGGACAGAGAAGCTATTACATAGTAGTGTGGATTTTGCCATGGCAGAATTTATGTTTTCTGTGCCGATGTATCATTAGTTCGGCCATCAAACACGGTGACGTAGAAACCATCGTCTACTTACTCTTCACTCCCATTATCTTTTAGAGCCACCTCCCATATAATAATTATAACATTGCAATTCACAGCACCCATAGTATGGTAATCAATTTTTATGTATTTTTTCAAACTTGTATACATTGTGACATTTTATTTCCATTTGTTTATGTTTGTTTTTTTAATATTATTACACATTTACTTATATTTTACATGTAAGTGATATCAGTAAGACGGGCACAGTAGTGTCACTAATATAGTCAAATAAAGATATAGAAGGTAACAGTAAATATATGCACACATTTTTCATGGGCAAAAGGATTTATAACTATATGTCTATGTATATGGGAAGTTTTATGTTTTTTGATGTTGTTAGGCGGTTTATCTTTTGTTTGACATTTTATTTGTGAAGCTGAAGTTTTCAGAGCTCATTGAGCGTTTTCTGCTTGTGAAGCTGCAGGTTCAGAGCTCGGTGGGTGTTCTCTGCTTGTGAAGCTGCAGGTTCAGAGCTCGGTGGGTGTTCTCCGCTTGTGAAGCTGCAGGTTCAGAGCTCGGTGGGTGTTCTCCGCTTGTGAAGCTGCAGGTTCAGAGCTCGGTGGGTGTTCTCCGCTTGTGAAGCTGCAGGTTCAGAGCTCGGTGGGTGTTCTCCGCTTGTGAAGCTGTAGGTTCAGAGCTCTGTGGATGTTCTCTGCTTGCAAAACTGCAGGTTCAAGGCTCGGTGGGTGTTCTACACTTGTGAAGCTGCAGGTTCAGAGCTCAGTGGGTGTTCTTTTCCCTTTTGAAGCTGCAGCATCAGAGCTCAGAGTGTGTTCTCTGCTTGCAAAACTGCAGGTTCAAGGCTCTGTGGGTGTTCTACACTTGTGAAGCTGCAGTATCAGAGCTCAGTGGGTGTTCTTCGCTTGTGAAGCTGCAGCATCAGAGCTCAGAGGGTGTTCTCTGCTTGCAAAACTGCAGGTTCATAGCTCCGTGGATGTTCTCTGCTTGTGAAGCTGCTGCATTAGAGCTCAGTGGGTGTTCTCCATTTGTGAAGCTATTAGTTCAGGTTCAGTTCTCTGAGCTGTGATAGTATGTAAGTAACACTAACCTATCATGACGACCAAGCAGTATTAAAGGTGTGCATGCTACTTGCAAAGCTCAGCCTTAAGGATTTGTGACTAACTGAAAGTTGATACATTGTTTCCATCAGATCTTATTGTCTTACAATTAGTTTTCTACTTTTACATATTTTTACAGGATCAATAGTGCTGCGTGGCTCAACCTTCCTGGAATTCCAATTAGTAACACAATTTCCATACTCTGTTCTAACGACAATTTCTCGGTCGGCAATTGCTGGTGCGAAAGCAAAGTATAAAGTGTTCAACTGCATTTTTGCACCTAGAAACTTGCACAGGCACAAGCCGTTACAATGGGAGTTGATGATTGGTGGGGCTGCATCACTGTACATTAGTAAGTTCTGTATTATCCTCCTTACAGATTTTGTATACATTTTATATGAATCTGGCAACTCTTTACTTGAATTATCGATACTGAGGCCGATCTGTTTCATATGTTTGTGTGAGTAATTGCTGCACTTTAAGAGATGTCTTAAATTACAAAGACTCGGACTCTGTTCTGACCATCTTGTGTTTAGGGAACCCGAAAGTGAATGCAAGTAATAAATATGCAACCAAGGTTGGTCAGGAGGACGGAAGCGGAAACCATGCAGCTGCCAACAGATTTGGAGGCGCAGGACCATCATGGATAACTGATGCATTAAAAATGCATTACTGATCGGTGACAATATAGCGACCGAGAAAACAATCCTTTATTAAAATATGTGACAAATAGTGTTGAGCATTCCGATACTGCAAATATCGGGTATCGGCCGATATTAGCTGTATCGGAATTCCGATTCCGAGTTCCGATATTTTCGTCTTATCGGATACCGGAATCGGGATTGTCACTGTCACTGTCAGTGTCCGTCGGTCGGGTCTGTCAGGAGTCAGCGGCACTTACCCGGCAGAAGATCTCCGGCGGTCACGTCCTGCACTGCTTCATGGCCGCCATCTTCTTTCCCCGGCGGTCACATGCAGTTTCTCGCGATAACTGCAGTGACTGCTGGGTAATCGCGGCCGTAAAGCAGTCAGTCCGATGACGTCACCGCCGGGGAAGCAGGTAATCAGCTGTGCTGCGTTGCAATGACAGGCTCTGCCTGTCATTGCAATGTAGCAGAGCTGGATCGTCGTGGGACTATCGTTATGGACTGCGTCGGACAGGTGGTATACTGTTGGTTTGTTTTTTTTTCTTTTTTTACAGGAGATTGATGGCGTCGCAGGAATGAGAGAGTAATAAAAGAAATGAAAACTGTGTTGTCTCTTTTATTTCATTAAAAGACTTTTTTCTTGCTGTGTCTTTTTTTTATACATTTAATAACTTTGGGATTAATAATGGATCGGTGTCTTATTGACACCTCTCCATTATTAACCGGGCTTATTGTCACCGTGCAATCAACGGTGACAATAACCCCTTATTACCCCGCTTGCCACCGCTACAGGGCAAGTGGGAAGAGCCGGGTAAAGTGCCACAATTGGCACATCTTTTGATGCGCCAAATGTGGGGCTGCTGTAGCCTGGTATTATCAGGCTGTTGAGGGCCAAAATCCATGGGCCTTGACAGTCTTTTAATACCAGGCCGCAGCAGTCTGCATTTTACTTGGCTGGTTAACAAAATAGGGGGACCCCACGCCGTTTTTTTTTCGAGGGGATCCCCTATTTTTGTTAACCAGCCAAGCTAAGCAGACTGCTGTGGCCTGGTATTATCAGGCTTGCAAGGTCCATGGATATTGGATCCTTACCAGCCTGAAAAACCAGGCCTCAGCGGTCTGTTTCATCTGGCTGGTTAACAAAAATAGGGGGGACCCCACGCCAATTTTTTTCGAGGGATCCCCTATTTTTGTTAATCAGCCAAGATATGCAGACTGCTGTGGCCTGGTATTATCAGGCTGGCAAGGTCCATGGATCTTGGCTCCTTAACAGCCTGAAAATCCAGGCCTCAGCGGTCTGCTTCATCTGGCTGGTTAACAAAAATAGGGGGGACCCCACGCCAATTTTTTTCGAGGGGATCCCCTATTTTTGTTAATCAGCCAAGATATGCAGACTGCTGTGGCCTGGTATTATCAGGCTGGCAAGGTCCATGGATCTTGACTCCTTAACAGCCTGAAAATCCAGGCCTCAGCGGTTTTCTTCATCTGGCTGGTTAACAAAAATAGGGGGGACCCCACGCCAATTTTTTTTCGAGGGGATCCCCTATTTTTGTTAATCAGCCAAGATATACAGACTGCTGTGGCCTGGTATTATCAGGCTGGCAAGGTCCATGGATCTTGGCTCCTTAACAGCCTGAAAATCCAGGCCTCAGCGGTTTTCTTCATCTGGCTGGTTAACAAAAATAGGGGGGACCCCACGCCAATTTTTTTCGAGGGGATCCCCTATTTTTGTTAATCAGCCAAGATATACAGACTGCTGTGGCCTGGTATTATCAGGCTGGCAAGGTCCATGGATCTTGGCTCCTTAACAGCCTGAAAATCCAGGCCTCAGCGGTCTGCTTCATCTGGCTGGTTAACAAAAATAGGGGGGACCCCACGCCATTTTTTTTTCGAAGGGAACCCCTATTTTTGTTAATCAGTTCCCTCTGACGTCACTGATTGTGTCCCTGGCTGACCTGAAGTGAAAGTGGAAAGCAATCAATTAAGCTTTCCACTTAAGGGCCCGTCTCACATAGCGATATCGCTACCGAGATCGCTGCTGAGTCACTAGTTTTGTGACGCAGCAGCAAGCTCACCAGCGATATCGCTGTGTGTGACATTCAGCGACGATCAGCCCCCCTGCCGGGTATCGCTGATTGTCGCTGAAATGTCAGGACCTTTGATCGCTGGTTTCCCGCTGACAGGCACACATCGCTGCGTGTGACAGGCGGGAGACCAGCGATCCGCTGGTAACCAAGGTACACAGCGGGTTTCCAGGCGCGGGGCTGTGCCTAGAAACCCGCTGTGTACCTTGGATACCAGCGCCCTGATGCAGGGAGCTGGTATCCAAGGTACACAGCGGGTTTCCAAGCGCTGCGCGGTGCCTGGAAACCCGCTGTGTACCTTGGTTACCAGCGGATCGCTGGTCTCCCGCCTGTCACACGCAGCGATGCGTGCCTGTCAGAGGGAAACCAGCGATCAAAAAAAGGTCCTGACATTTCTGCGACGATCAGCGATACCCGGCAGGGGGCTGATCGTCGCTGAATGTCACACACAGCGATATCGCTGGTGAGCTCGCTGCTGCGTCACAAAACTAGTGACTCAGCAGCGATCTCGGTAGCGATATCGCTATGTGAGACGGGCCCTTAAGCGATGTTACCCGCAGTGTCGCTGTCCCAGATCGCTGCCTGAGCTGCCTGTTTGGCAGCTCAGCAGCGATCATGTAACGATACACCAGCGATCCTGACAAGTGCATATCGTTGTCGGGATCGCTGGTGTATCGTTATGTGACACCCAGCCTTTACTCTCCTGTCAGGCAGGAGAGGAACTCATTCATTTGGGGTTTACTGTGAGGCTGCAGCATTAGCTGCGGTCCCTGCAGTAAACATTAACCCTTTCTGAAGGATTACACCGTGGGACCTGACTGTGCATGGGATAGGTAAGAATAATTTTGCTTTTTTATTTTATTTTTATTACAGGAAATGGTTTTTGCAGTAAAATAAAAGATGGTCAAAAACATGTGTCTTTATTTCATTAAAATGATTTTTAATTAAAGTGTGTGTGTTTTATTTTTATTTCATGCAATAGGATTAATAATTGATAGTTGTCTAATTGACAGCTCTCAATTATTAACCTGGCTTAAGGTCACCTTTCAATAGCAAGGTGGCTTTAACCCCATATTAACCCATTCGCCACCGCTACAGGGCAATGGGAATAGACGGGCAAAGTGCCAGAAAGGGCGAATCTAATTATAGATTTGTCTTTCCTGGGGTGTCTGGGGGCAGATGTTAAGTAGCCGGGGGGGCAAAAATAATGGTCCCTCTCTGGGCTATTATTATCTGCCCCCACTCACTGGCTTTGTCTGTCTGGTTGCGAAAATAGGGCGGGAGCCCACGCATTTTTTTTCAGCAATTTTACACCTCATATATATATATACATGTCATTGAATTTGTGACACATATATATATATATTTATATTTGTAGTTCATACACTTCTACATAGTATAATAGCCGCTAATTCAATTGCCGGCTTTTGTGAAAATGCAGAACCCGACATGAAATGACACTTGGTGTACATAGGGTTAACCATGTCTTTTCATGTCCTTTGCTATCTAATTTGCACAAACAATTAAATCAGACTATGTGTGCAAAATTTCACACCTGTAGGGGTTAATTAAAGGTGTAAATTCGTAGCAAAAAAGTCCGTTTTTTTTACAACGAATTTACACCTTTAATTAACCCCTACATGTCTGAAATTTAGCACACATATACTCATGTAATTGTATGTTTCAAACATATATAAAAATACATGAAATTACATGGTTAAATGTGTGGAAACAATGTATCATTTCATGTCGGCTTCTGTGATTTCACTGAAGCCGGCAATTGAATTAGCGGCTATAACAGTATGTAGAAGTGTAAGAACTATAAATATATGTATATATATATATGTCACAATGACATATATAATATATAATATATATATATATATATATATATATATATATATGTGTATATATCTATTCTTTCTTTTGGCATTTAAATACTATTCTTTTGGATCCATTATATGTCAGTTTTGCAAGCCTGCGAGAAAATCTCGCAAGTCGGATGAAAATCGGATGTTACAAGGTACACACACATGCGATTAAATCGCATCTTTGAAGGAAAATCGGATGCCAGAAGGATGTGTGATGTTTTTATTTTGATCCGATTGTCGACCGTCTAAAACGGACCGATTTTTTGTGGTTGTGTGTGACTCCAGCCTAATTTGCACAAACAATTAAATCAGACTATGTGTGCAAAATTTCACACCTGTAGGGGTTAATTAAAGGTGTAAATTCGTAGCAAAAAAAGTCCGTTTTTTTTTACAACGAATTTACACCTTTAATTAACCCCTAGAGGTGTGAAATTTTGCACACATAGTCTGATTTAATTGTTTGTGCAAATCAGATAGCAAACGACATGAAAAGACATGGTTAACCCTATGTACACCAAGTGTCATTTCATGTCGGGTGCTTCTGTCTTTTCACTGAAGCCGGCTTTACCCGGCAATTGAATGAGAGGATATTTTACTATGTAGAAGTGTATAAACTATACATATATGTATATATATATGTCACAATGACATGTATATATATATATATGTATTCTATGTGTGTATATTTAGTGTTTACAAGGAAAGAATGGGTTTTTTTTAGTTGCGATATTTTGTTCCCATAGACTTACATGGGACTTCCGGTATCGGTATCGGGTATCGCCGATATTTTAGTGATATCGGCGATACCATTCCGATTCCGATACTTTAGGATATCGGAAAGTATCGCTCAACTAGTGACAAATATTGCACAGTGCCCAGGTATAGAGATCCCATATCAGGGATCAAGGGAACGTCCACGGCATCCATGATGGAAAAGGGAAGCGAAGGTGAGGGGTGTTGTGTGTTAATAAATAATGTGTGTGTAACTAAGGAATGTAATGAAGTGTGTGAAATAGCGCGTGATAAATGCGAAGAAAATATATGGAGAAAAATGTATCAATATATATTCTAAGAGTGAATGCAGTGAGAGCGTGAGAAAAAGAACCTCTAAAATATATATATATATATATATATATATATATATATATATATATATATAGGATTAAAAATAAAATAAAGCTAGATATGGGAGGAGAAGAAGAGGTGAGTATGAAAATGTATAAAGTGTATGTGTCAAAAAATATTCTGCAAGTGGAAAATACGGAATAAACATGAAATACAATTGAATGCAAATGTAAAGGTGAGTAGAATAATTGTGCAATCATTAATTTGTACAAGATGTATATGGATAAAGAATTGGACAATAAGACAATTCAAAATCAATCATTCCAAAGATGATATAAAAGGAATCCTCAAATCTGAAAACTATACATAATAGAATATTATTATTACTCTATGCAAGTGTGTACGCAAGAGAGGAAAACAGCCCGAAATTAATCCTAAAAGGATGATATCCCTCCTAAAAAAACAGAAGAAAGGAGAAAAGAAAAAAAGAGGACACTTAACCCCTTCATGACTGGAGGTATTTTCGTTTTTGTGTTTTCGTTTTTCGCTCCCCTTCTTCCCAGAGCCATAGCTTTTTTATTTTTCCGTCAATATGGTCATGTGAGCGCTTGTTTTTTGCATGACAAGTTGTACTTTTGAGCAACACCATTTGTTTTAACATATCGTGTACTGGAAAATGGGAAAAAAAATCCAAGTGTGGTGAAATTGCAAAAAAGTGCAATTACACAATTGTTTTTTTTTAAAATTATGTTCACTAAATGCTAAAACTGAGCTGCCATTATGATTCTCCAGGTCATTATGAGTTCATAGACACCAAATATGTCTAGGTTCTTTTTTATCTAAGTGGTCGTGATCTCGGGTTGGGTGAGGGCTTATTAATTGTGGGCCGTGCTGACGTTTTCAATGACACCATTTTGGTGCAGATACGATCTTTTGATCGCCCATTATTGCATTTTAATGTAATGTTGCTGCGACTAAAAAACGTAATTCAGAAGTTTTGACTTTTTTTCTCGCTACGCCGTTTAGTAATTGGGTTAATTCTTTTTTATATTGATAGATCGGGCGATTCTGAATGAGGCGATACCAAATATGTGTATGTTTAATTTTTTTATTGTTTCATTTTGAATGAAATACGCCAAGTGTTGTGTAACCAACAAGCCTTACGCGCCACTAGAATGACTGCGACTCCCAAGATTATTCTGCCTCTGTGTAAAAAAAAAATAGTCAACTTCCGATAAGTGTCTATTGCATACCAGGAGCGTGCCGTCCCATTACACGCCACCATGTTATTTATATGGACCCTGCACCCTGAACACAAATAATAGTGAAAACATCCCAAGAAGAAAATTCCCACCGCTCGTAATCTTAGTCTTCACCCCAGGGTTTAGAGGAACATCTACTCTCATCACATAAAAAATTAGAAATCACTTATAAAACACATCACTTTCTGCAACCCTTTTCACCCAGGGGAAACCACATTAATGCTAAGAAGAGTGGGTAGAATTAATCTTCCAAAGAATAACCTAGGGTCCGACCTTTCTTAAGATTTATGACATTCATTAAGTGTCGACCCAAAACGCGTCACAATAGAAGAAAATGAAAAGGAATTTGCTACTGACCTACGGATATGTCTAGGTATATATATAGATATATATATACACATTGTACCTGCCTCGTCCTTCAGAGTGATTTATAGACTGAAATAATATGCTATTATCAGAAGCATTTACATGGACTAATGTCTTTCTATTCTTGTGATTACCAGGGAGCGGCGTGTGTCGACCCGCCACCACAATTGTGGATTACCAGGGCAATGGGGTACTCAGAGCCGAGCCCATGGAAGTCTATGGGGGTTTTGTCACAGGTAGCTGTGGCTCGGTCTGTGGCCCTGGCGGTCTGGCGTATGTTGGGGGAATATTTACAGGGGATTGATTTATGTACAGTTCGTGACGCCACCTGTAGTATTCTGGTAATTAGTACCAGCGCTGCTGTAGATTTCTGAGGGGATGGTGAGGCAGCTAGATGTCGGGTCCCCTACAGGTGGGACTGGTCCCTCAAAGTCTATGTGAGTAGTGAAGTCGAGTGCAGATAAAGAACACAGTCTCACACGGTCAGCGTCTTTCCATACCTTTACTTGCAAGATGATAAGGCAGGTCCCAGGGAGGCTGATCCAAGGAGAGTGTATCTTGAGACGGCAGCTGGACAAGTTAGGGGCCTCCTTTATCTCCAATATGACGAGTGCAACTAGCATGAAGCGTAGTTCCCTCAATTCTCCAGCTTATCCAAAGCTGTACCTGCCCAGTCAGATTTGTGTTAGGGCCTTCCTATGAAGGAGCTGAATTCTTACGTGGTCCTGCAGAACTCTAAAGTCTTCACTCCCCCTGACCCCAGTTACGTACTGACTATAAGGGGCTTGTCTGCCGCGACCTAGGGTCCGGTAGATTCCTGGTTTTCCTGTCACCGTGCCTGAAACAACAGTGACTCTTCGGTCCCCAGTGACCGGTATCAATGTGCTGGACTTCTGCAATCCTGTAGCACTAATTCTATAATCCACTTGCCTTTCGCCTTGTCCACGCTGGTAACATAAGCACTCAAAACTAGCCAAGGGTCGAGCAGTCACTTCTTTCCTTTTCCTTCCAATGAAGTTAGCCACAGATGCTCAGTTATCACAGGCAGGAGCACGTCTCTGAACCTGATACCGTCCTCTAGACAGGGATGCTGATGACTTTCCGTGCTAGTACTTCTCCTTTCCTCAGTGTGTGTTGAGAAGGTGATACAGCTCTGACTAGACTAAGGTGTATTCCAAACACCTATACCAGACTCCACGATATGAACTGGGATGAAGCAGGCTAGACTCTTTCCTCCTTCCAAACGTCTCCTCACAGATGTCTAGACTCTACTCCACACGTCCTCACTGTCCAAAGACAGGAACTAGACTCATCACTCTAACACCTACTACCTTGACCACTCCCTCTAGAGTATACTCCACTACCCTAGGGTGTGGTCTAGTGTGTGTCGAGTGAATGAATATTGAGCATTAAGCTGCCGTCTCGCCATACACTCTCCAGGGTACTGCGTGTGCCTACCACCAGGGCTACACATTCCCCCATGGTAAACGACAGCACTCCCGGGCTGTAAAATACAAAAGACATTTTGTTTATGCAATAAACTTTTAACAATAACATCTTCCCATCCGGGAGGTGAGGAAATCTTGAACGTTACAAACTTTATAGAAAAATACAAATTTCAATTAGCATTCAATAAATATACAAGATACTTGTGAAGGACCCGCACCAAACCTTCAACGTGGGTCCTGGGTGGGCTGCAGGACGTCCGATTGCAGACCTCACTCAGTGCCACACCATACGGGTTTTGTTTTTCAGAGGTAGTTATGGATGGTTTTTGTAAAACCAAGATAGGGCACCGAAGCGCAACTATGTACAAGAAAGTTCTGGGTTAGCATAGTCCTTAACCTCAAAAGTCCATTTGCAAAGGAAGACATATCATATTAAATCACATTATAAAAGTGCAACTGTTTATCATTTATCATCTATCATTTACCAATTACCCAGCCGGGCATTCTATAATTAGAAATATATATTCACTATATATAATACCTGTGCAAAACTTTTTCAAAACATTTTAAACTTTCTGCTTTCTACTTGTGGTAGATCCGATAGGGATCTCACCAACTCTTTACTATTTATTCATCTTCTACTAATACACCTTCCACTACATCTTTCACCCCGGGGCTGAAACGATGCAATGAGCCCTAGATCCCAAGACCAGCAAATCATGTGCTGCGATCAGGGTCTGGGTTGCGACAGTTCTGGTGCGAACCTCTAGGGCGCAACGGGTATACTCTCTCCGCGTGACACCGATTGCGTCTCCATTACAGTCAACGATATAGACCGCGTCAGGGTTTGCGATCTAGACTGGGTCGCATGTGGCGATGTGGAGGTGGCTTTAACTTGCGATGAACTCTGGGTCGCATGTTGCGATGACTTTGCAGGGGGCGATGCTGGGGCACGGCCGGATGCTGCTTGAACTGGGAACGGGGACGCTGCGGTAATGGTGACGGTACCTGCGTCTAGGACGGGGTCGCGGACGATGGTGACATTCAGGGCATACCACCCCTTCATTCCCCAATGCCGCGTATAGGTGACTATATCTCCGTTCACTAAGTCCCTCCCGGGATGACCTTGCGGCAGGTGAGATTCCACGTCACGCCTGCTGACGAAGACCGCTGGGTAGAGGCCCGGTTCGCGGATAAAGCCCCAGCCCTTCCGGAGCTGGAACTCAGTCACACACCCCCGCCGCCGCGGTTCCCGTAAGGTACCTTTGTCGCGACGGACAGTCTCCTTGTCGGCAATCAGCTCGGCATATTGTCGCTGGCGGTTCCTCTGAGCCTCCCGCTCTTCCTCCTGCTGGCGCCTCTTCGTCTCCTCACGACTCTGCCATTCTTGCTCCCACTGGGCGGTGTAGGCGACGTCATCCAGGCGCGCCATTTCGTCCCAGTCCACCTCTGGTAGTGACGGACAGGACCCCTCCGGTGTCCCTGCCGGGGACCGATAATCTGCTGCGGCCTCTTGGCCGGGCGGGCGTTCCGGGATTGGCTGTACCTCCTCAACCTCCTCCGCTTCCACCGCTTCACCGGTGGGGTCAGGAACGGTACTTTCGGGGGCAGCCTCCGGTTGCTCCTTCGCCTTGGGCAGCAGACTCTTCGGTACTTGGAATCGTGGGGATTCGTCGAGGGGAGAGGACGCCGTGTTCGTCATTTGCCACTTCAGCAGGTTACATCGGCGTCTCTCTATCTCCTCCAGTCCAGGTTGGAACATCTTCTTTAGGCGTGAGTTCTCCTCCTGAAGCTCTAACAACGCCTGTTGCAGGTGCAGGATTGCATAAGTCTCCGATGCCGATGGCAGCTTGGCGGGGCACGGGGCCTGCCTTCCTCCGCTGCCCCGCTCGGCTGCACACGTCCTGCCTCTATCATGTTCCAAAAGATTCTTTCTTTTTTCGGAGACATCCGGTCTCTTCCGTGGAGGTGGGGTTTGCGTCTCCTCCTCCTCGCAGGGAAGGTGAAGAGGAGGCGGACCTCCTTTGCTGTAGGGCAGGACCGCATGTTGTAATAGCACTTTGAGAGGGCAGGCATTTTCTTCGCGCCACAGGGGGGTAGACGCCCACGAAGGTACGCCCACCTTCTTCTCCAGCGCCTGAGGGCGCGAATATGGCGACAAAAATGGCGATTTTGGCGCCAAAAGTGCAAACAGTCCTTTTCACAAAAACAAGTCCTTAGGCACACAGGGCTCGCAATTTCGCGAGTTTCGCATCCTGTTCGTGACGCCAAAAGTTTGTGTCGACCCGCCACCACAATTGTGGATTACCAGGGCAATGGGGTACTCAGAGCCGAGCCCATGGAAGTCTATGGGGGTTTTGTCACAGGTAGCTGTGGCTCGGTCTGTGGCCCTGGCGGTCTGGCGTATGTTGGGGGAATATTTACAGGGGATTGATTTATGTACAGTTCGTGACGCCACCTGTAGTATTCTGGTAATTAGTACCAGCGCTGCTGTAGATTTCTGAGGGGATGGTGAGGCAGCTAGATGTCGGGTCCCCTACAGGTGGGACTGGTCCCTCAAAGTCTATGTGAGTAGTGAAGTCGAGTGCAGATAAAGAACACAGTCTCACACGGTCAGCGTCTTTCCATACCTTTACTTGCAAGATGATAAGGCAGGTCCCAGGGAGGCTGATCCAAGGAGAGTGTATCTTGAGACGGCAGCTGGACAAGTTAGGGGCCTCCTTTATCTCCAATATGACGAGTGCAACTAGCATGAAGCGTAGTTCCCTCAATTCTCCAGCTTATCCAAAGCTGTACCTGCCCAGTCAGATTTGTGTTAGGGGCCTTCCTATGAAGGAGCTGAATTCTTACGTGGTCCTGCAGAACTCTAAAGTCTTCACTCCCCCTGACCCCAGTTACGTACTGACTATAAGGGGCTTGTCTGCCGCGACCTAGGGTCCGGTAGATTCCTGGTTTTCCTGTCACCGTGCCTGAAACAACAGTGACTCTTCGGTCCCCAGTGACCGGTATCAATGTGCTGGACTTCTGCAATCCTGTAGCACTAATTCTATAATCCACTTGCCTTTCGCCTTGTCCACGCTGGTAACATAAGCACTCAAAACTAGCCAAGGGTCGAGCAGTCACTTCTTTCCTTTTCCTTCCAATGAAGTTAGCCACAGATGCTCAGTTATCACAGGCAGGAGCACGTCTCTGAACCTGATACCGTCCTCTAGACAGGGATGCTGATGACTTTCCGTGCTAGTACTTCTCCTTTCCTCAGTGTGTGTTGAGAAGGTGATACAGCTCTGACTAGACTAAGGTGTATTCCAAACACCTATACCAGACTCCACGATATGAACTGGGATGAAGCAGGCTAGACTCTTTCCTCCTTCCAAACGTCTCCTCACAGATGTCTAGACTCTACTCCACACGTCCTCACTGTCCAAAGACAGGAACTAGACTCATCACTCTAACACCTACTACCTTGACCACTCCCTCTAGAGTATACTCCACTACCCTAGGGGTGTGTCTAGTGTGTGTCGAGTGAATGAATATTGAGCATTAAGCTGCCGTCTCGCCATACACTCTCCAGGGTACTGCGTGTGCCTACCACCAGGGCTACACAGGCGTGTCTGTGAATGGCGGATAATTGTACATATGGTGTAAGTAAGATCCAGCCTTTCTCTAAGAACGAGCTCTTGTTATCTCAGCAGGCTTGGAATAAGGCCACGTATTATTTTTCAACTGTCTGTACTTTTTACGCCATTAAGCTCCAGAAATCACCAACTTCCGACAACATCAACTTATGTTTATTGTCCAACAGCAGAAATGTATTTAATATTAGACCGATTCTCCTGACATCATTCAAAATAAGGGAAACATTTCAGAAAAGCCCCGGCATCAAAATGCAAGTCCAGGAGGCTACAAATGGGGAAGAGAAGTGGTCTGTAAGGAGGGGCTTAGGAACAGGAAAAGCTTTTAGCATGGGATCAGCCTGGAGAACCAACCCCAAAAGCTTCCTCCAGGGCAGAACAGCAGCATCACACCAGATCAGCTGCTCCTTCATTCTGGAAATTGCTGGGGGTCTCGGCAGTTGGACCTCCACCGATCGGTAAGTGCTAACGCATCCTGCCGATATGCCATCACTTACTGTTGGCTTACTGGTTATGGGTATACAACGTAACAAACCTCTTGTAAAGAGAAATTGTATCAAGCAGTTGGGGGAGAAGTCTTGGTTTTAGTGTTGGGGGCATAGAGGTTGGCGCTGCCCTCCGGTGACCACCGTATCTTCAGTCCCGTGGATCATGATGATGATCGTGAAGTTTCTCTTTAGTTGGTAATTTATAACTTTGCAGATCTTTCTCTACGCTGGTTACACACAGAATTGAGAGATTTCCGCTGACCTTCAGGAAAGTCGCTTTATTGCCAATGCAAATTAGACATTTCTAACAAGATTTTTCCCCGCACCTTGTTTGGCAGCTGTGGCATCTAGACATCCTTACAATATACTTCAGATTAAAATTAAATAATAGATGAGTGACAGATTGATAGGAAACTACCTGGGAAGGATCTGGCTGCAGCCGCTGGAGCTCTGTGTGGAGCGTTAGTGATTGATTGTTTCATTGTCATTGAGTCTTTGGTGTGGTTAACGGACAAAGTGACAAGAAGACTTCTCCTGAATAATGAGATCTGTCTCTGCGCGGGCGACATGGAAAAATTGCGCTACTAATGAAATGTAAAAAGAAAAGCTCAATAACGAAAAACACATGAAATTTGTGGAAATCAGGAAAGATTATGGATTGTGAAATGAAAGCCAATATTAAAAATAAAAATACATTTTCCTATTTAATGTACGTGGATCTGGGAACAGGGGGTGTGAAATGTATCGCAACTATGTGCACAACTCCCCTCTTATCTGCTGATCCCCTTTGAATGGTATTTTTCGGTCATGTAACATCTGACATTGATCGTCTCCTCCCACAAGTGTAGAACCTTCAGCATTACTGCAGCATTATTTATGGCCGCGCAGAACATTACATATGATTGGAAAGTATAGTCAGTGCTGCGTCTGTGTACATATAACAGACCAATGCACAGTACCGGCAGTTCTTCTCTATGACCCACAGTAATATCAGTGTATATAGAGATTACATAACTGTGTGCATGATCTCAAACACCAGGTTGTAATGGGTATGTTACACACCTGTTCTGGGTATCCTGGGTTCTGCTCTCTTCTCCTGGGTAAGCTGCCCTCTGTTGCGCTCCAAGTCAGGTTTTCCAGGTTGAAGGTTCGCCTTCATATTAAATGGTGTAAATTTCTTTTAGCAGTGCAGGGGTTAATCTGCTTAGTTGAGAGCTCCTGGAAGCTTTCCTGCATTAAGGCCCTCAGCTGTTCACTATTAGCCACTCACATCTCCTTTATAATCTGGGCCCAGGCTAGCACTCATTGTCAGAGCTAGCTTATGCTGCATGGGTGGAGCTTGTTATTGGTTAGTATAGAAGAAGCTGTTTGGTGGATTTATCTGTGACTGATGCTTGGTTTTGAGTGTGTGATAATTCCTTTTCTTCTCCTACTTTGGTTTAACCCTATTCTTCACTCCCCAGTGCATTCCTCTTTTTTATGTGTGTGTATATTTGCATGTTTGGTATTTTTCTTTAGCCCTGTTTGTATTACCTTGTTAGTCTGGTTGGTGTATTATGGTACACTACTACTCCCTTTTTCCCTGGGTGGGTGAAGCGTACAGACTGGAGGTGGATTCAGGAGCTAAGGCAAGATATGCGGCCCGGCATCTTCATCGTCAGAAGTAATCCGGGAACAGGGCGAGTTAGGACGCCCCCAGTGTTAGGGACAGGGAAGCAGCCCCTAGTCTCGGGACACCTGACAACAGAGTCATGACATATTAAGAGCAGGTTTCCAGATGGTGACTTTTCTATGTAACCCAGGACAGAAGCAGAGATCTGGATGTGCATATACTGCCTATGAACATGGAGAGATAAATATGGCAAGTTGGAAATAGGATGATACTGCCAGATACTGAGGGTGCTTGAAACTGGACATGGTAGTGGAGTGGGAGTGCTTGATGTGAGAATACCGAATAGAGATAAGGTGGGAACCTCTGGTAGCAAATATGATGCCTATAAGACAGGGCAGTACAGAGTATTAGTGTGATGACTTCTGTGGGGGAAGGTTTGGCTGTCAAGATACCGGTAATGGGGCGCTGGGTGTGTCACTACTCGGAGGGCTCTTGATCTGGCTTACGACCATATTTCAGAGTTGATTGTGGCCCTTTGGTTAAAAAAGGTTTGGAACCACTGATTTGTTGTACGATTGAAGCATTTGATCTTCATTATTAGGAGGGAGTTTGACCACCGTCTCCTACTGTCCAGGCTCCACTCTCTAGGTATTAAGGACACTGTTCTCTCCTGGTTCTCCTCCTATCTTTCTGACCGCTCCTTCAGTGTTTCGTTCTCTGGCTCCACTTCATCTCCTCTCCCTCTCACTGTCGGTGTACCCCAGGGCTCAGTCCTTGGCCCCCTTCTCTTCTCTCTCTACACCGCCCCAATTGGACAGACCATCAGCAGATTTGGCTTTCAGTACCATCTTTATGCTGATGTGTAGCCCAGCTACGCAGGCACACATAAAAGTCCAGGAGAGTGCACTAGAAGGTAACAGCAACGCTTGATATGCATTCACTGTCACTCACACTTGCAGACACACCCATCTGAGATATAAGGGGGAGTGACACGTGGCAGGAGTTAGTTAGTTTGGAGGGAGAGTAGGAGAGAGGAGTGATTTCAGTCAGTTAGCTCCGGGAGGCTTAGGAGTGAGTCATTCCCTGGATAGTTATCTGTCTGAGATCAGATCAGTTTGAGTGGAGCTTAGTGTTTAGTGGAGTTCAGCCTGTTAGCTTCTGTCTCAAGGACAGAGCAGCCATTCAGTCTCGGTCCTGTGTGGACTTTGGAGGAAACTGAGAGCTGTGCAGTGAGCTCTGGATGAAGCTGACATTATACCACAACTGCCACAAGTGCTTATGTTAAAAGCGGGAAGCAGGGCGCAGGGCACAGTGGAGAAGTTAGAGAAGTGCTCCAGGTATTTGATTGCCTGCACTAAATCACCGGACACCGGAGTCCGAAGCGTTGCTACTGTTTCAGGCATAGTAACAAGAAAACCGGAGGCATCTGGACTACAGGTCGCAGAGAGCAGCCCTAAGTGTCAATACGTAACCGGAGTCAGGTGGAACAGGGACTTTGAGCTAGGCCAAGCAAAAGTAAGGACTTAGTTTCATCACTCAGAAGGCTCCACCACAATATTGGCCGGGCAGTACAGCTATTGAGAGAGCTGGAGATCAGAATTAACTTCGCTTCAGGCAAGTTGGATTCACATGTACATTGAAGTTAAGGAGGCCTCTAACCTGCTCAGCTGTTACCGGAAAGTGCACTCTCCACCCCGACCAGCTCCCCGGGATCTGCTTGAACCATCATCAGTAAAAGGTATGAAAAGGAGCTACCTTGTGTGTGACTGAATTATTACTACACCCTGCATCATCACCACCATAGACTTCCAGGGACACGTCTCACCTGTGGGAGACTTACTATCAAGCTGCCCCATAACATCCCCTGTGAAGACCCTTACAGCAGCGCTGGTACAAATTACCAGAAACCACAGGTGGCGTCACAAACTATCCTAATAATCCCCTGTAAATATTCCCCCATTGCACGACCGCCAGGGCCACGGACCGAGCCACCGCTACCAGTGACAACTCCCATAGATGCCCATGGGCTCGGCTCCGAGTACCCCATAGCCCTGGTATCCACAATTGTGGTGCGTGGTCGCAACAACTAAATTTTTGGCGTCACGAACAGGATACGAAACTTGCAATTGTGAGTCATGTGTGCCTATTGAACTGTTCTATGCGAAAAAGACTGTTTGCTGCATTTGGCGCCAAATACCGCCATTTTGCCGTCAAGTTGGCGCCCTGAGGCGCTGGTGAAGAAGGTGGGCGTGCATTCGTGGGCGTGTACCCCCCTAAGGCGCGAAAGATATGGCCGCCCTCTCCAAGGCCTACTACAATGTGAGATCCAGCCCCACTGCTAAAGAAATCCGCCTCCTCTTCATCCTCTATGTGAAGAGGAGGAGACGCAAATCCCGCCTCCACGGAAAGGACCAGAATGTTCCTGTTGGATATCACAGCGGTACCTGGAGCGAGATGGCGGAAGGACAGGAGGATCTGAGCCGAGGACCAGATGAAGTTCTACCTGTGCCGGAGCTGTCCCCAGATAGGGACACCGACCCCGCCATGATGGAGCTGCGGAAGGAGAACGAGGAGCTGAGGAAGAAGCTCCAGAGTCGTGCTGAACTGCAGGAGACGGAGAGACGCTGGCGCACCCAAACACAGCGGCTGCTGTGGGACGCCATGTTCTCTCCTACAAGCCAAGCGCCGTCTCCTGAATTCCTGAAATCGCTGCTGGGTAAGGCTGAGCGACGACCGGAGGCGACCACCGAAAGAGCTGTACCTGATCCCACCGATGGAGCGGTGGAGGCGAAGGAGGCTGAGGAGGTCCTGCCCGTTCCGGAGTGCCAGCCCGGCCAGGAGGCCGCAGCGGATTACCGTTCCCCGGTAAGGACACCGGAGGGTTCCTGTCCATCGTTGCCGGAAGTCGACTGGGACGAGATGGAGCGTATTGATGACATCACGTATGCCGTCCAGTGGGAAAGAGAGATGCAGTGTCGTGAAGAGGAGCAGCGACGCCGGCAGGAGGAAGAGCGGGAGGTGCAGCGGAACCGACAACGGCAGTATGAGCAGTTGGTCGCTGACAAGGAGATGGTCCGCAACGACAAAGGTACCCGAAGGGAACCGCGGCGGCAGGGGTGCGTGGTAGAATTCCAGCTCCACAAGGGCTGGGGTTTCATCCGGGAACCGGGACTCTATCCGGGGGTATTTGTGAGCCGCCGGGACGTAGAGTCCCACCTGCCCATCGGTCATCCGGGAAGGGACCTAGTAAACGGGGACATAGTGAGCTATACACGGCACTGGGGTTTAAAGGGCTGGTATGCCCTCAATGTGTCCATCGTCAGTGACCCCGTCCCCGACGCCGGTAACGTCAACACTACCGAAGCGTCCCCGTCTCGAGCGCCCATGTGTTGACCCGCACCACAATTGTGGGTTACCAGGGCTATGGGGTACTCGGAGCCGAGCCGGTAGATTTCTATAGGGGATGTCACTGGCAGCGTGGCTCGGTCCGTGTCCCTGGCGGTCAGGCGTTAAAGGGGGGTTTATTTACAGGGGATTTAGTAAATAACAGTTCGTGACGCCACCTGTAGTTGTCTGATCACTAAGACCAGCGCTGCAGTAGATCTCTGAGGGGATGTTGTGGCAGCTAGATGACGGGTCCCCCACAGGTGGGACTGGTCCCTCAAAGTCTATGGGATTAATGATGTAGGGTGCAAATAAATGAATCAGTCTCACACCATCCAGCGTCTTTCCATACCTTTTACTTGTCAGATGTTTAGGCAGGTCCCGGGGAGCTGTTGGGGTGGATGGAGGATGCGTTTCGAGGTAACGGCTGAGCAGGTTAGAGGCCTCCTTTACTTCCAATATGATGAGTCCAACTAGCATAGAGCTAAGTTAACTCCGAATACTCCAGCTAACTCCATAGCTGTACTGCCCGGTCAGCATTGTGGTCGGAGCCTTCCATATAATGTGAGAGAGCTGAGTTCCTACTGTTGTCCTGCATCGACTCAAGGTTCCCACTCTCCCAGACTCCAGTTACGTACCGACAATAGGCTTGTTCCTGTGACCTGAAGTCCAGCGAACCTCTGGTTTTTCTTATCACTACGCCTGAAGCTGTAGCGACACTTCGGTCCCCAGTGACCGGATAATTTGTGCAGGTATCCTATACCTAAGGCACTTCTCTGTTTCTTCCACTGCGCCTTTCGCCCTGCTCGCGCTTTCAATGTCAGCACTGACTAGACTAGGATAATATTCGGTTATCCGTACTAGCCTCCACTTTTGTACCGTCTCTCTGTATTGACAGGAATCTCGGCTCTCCAACAGGCACCAGTCCTGACTCCCTCCACACTCAGGAGAAACTTTCAGACTCTACTGTGCTACAGGACACTCCCCTATACACTCCTGCTGGGTGTGTCTGAAGTGTATATGAATCATGTCGAGCCTTAACCGTTACCTCTCCACTCATCCTCCTGGTATTGTGTGCCTTACATACCAGGGCTACACATTCCCCCTTGGTAAAATACAGCACTCCCAGGCTGTGAAATATAAAAAGAAAGACATTTTGTTTTGCATTAACAATAAACATTAAACTCTCCCCATCCGGGAGGTAAGAAATTCTTAAAACGTTGCATTTTGTACAATTGACATAGAAAAATACAAAAACATACTTTCAATAAATATGTCATATCAAACAGTATTCTTGTGAAGGACCCGCACCAAACCTTCAACGTGGGTCCTGGGCGGGCTGCAGGACATCTGGCTGCAGACCTCGCTCAGTGCCACACCACACGGGTTTTATGTTCAGAGGTAATTGTTACAGTTGGATATAGAACCACGAGAATGCATAAAGTGCAACTATATACAATATCAGTTCTGGGGCTGACATAGTCCACAGCCTCGAAGTCCATTATTCCTCCTATTTATTAATGCACAATACCATAACAATACTTTTTACAATATTCACATGAGGTAACCTTTTTCTGGGTTAAATTACATTATTTTGCTAGAATTACTGTTGATATCGAATAGGTATCTTCCCTTTCGTGGTTCGCTCTGATCTACGTGGAGTAGTTTCAGGTATATTAGTCTGTGATCTACCTGCTCTGCGTAACGGCAAACTATAGAACTGTCTCAATCTTTCTATGGATCTGGCAAGCGTACTGATGGCTGGGCGGTGTGAGTCAGCTTCACCAGGGGATCCCATAGCATGGGGCGCTGCTTCTGATGGTCCTTCCTGAGATTCTGTAAGCTGGGGTGTTACTGGAATAGGTAACTCCTGAACTGGCTCAACTGGCACCATGGGCACAACTGGAGGTAGAACTTCCTCTTGTGGCTGATAAAACTGCAACACCGGAATGATTACAGCATCTCCCAGTCTGGGCCAATCCGCAGGGAAATCTCCCAGATCCGTGTGTATGACCTCTTCTTTTCTTTCTTCTCGATTGACGACAGGGTTCTCTTCACGAAGCTTTAAGGGTTCTGGGCACAATTTCAAATGGTCTCTGGACACAGTGGATATTGTTTTTCCTCCGTCCTTACTGATGATACAAACTTTTCTGTTGTCATATTTGGAATCTTGTACGACGTAGGGTTCTTGTTCCCACTGGTTGTCCAATTTGTGCATCTTCCTTTTTCTTTTCAATACCACTTCTCCAGGCATCAAAGGCTTGGCAGGAGCATTCCTGTTGTAAATATCTTCCTGTTTTTCCCGTGCCTTGTTGAGACTTTCTTCTACACAGACTTGCACTCGTCTGTATTGCTCTTGCCGATTGATGTCCCAGTTTTCAACGGCGTCATCTGCCTCCGGTTCTACCACTCCAAGTTCTAAATCCATTGGTAGTCTCCCGGGCCTTGCTCTCATAAGATAGGCTGGAGTGCAGTTAGTGGAACTTACAGGTATATGGTTATACAAGTCAACCAAATCAGGTAGTAAGTCCGGCCACCGATTTCTGTCTTCCAACGGTATAGACTTCAACAAATCAAGGACAATGTGGTTCATTTTCTCGCAAAGGCCGTTGGTTTGAGGATGGTATGGTGTTGTTCTAATTTTCTTACACCCATACATGTGACAGAATTCTTTGAATAGGTCAGCCTCGAAAGCAGGTCCTTGATCAGTTAATACTTGCTACGGATACCCATGCAGTCTGCAGAAGCTTGCTTGAAAGGTTCTTGCTGCCGTCACCGCTGTCTGATCCTTAACTGGAACAACCACCAGAAATCTAGAGTAATGGTCCACTATGGTCAAGGCGTATGAGTATCCAGATCTACTTGGCGCCAATTTGACGTGGTCCAAGGCCACAATCTCCAAGGGACGAGTCGTCCGGATAGGCTGCAGGGGTGCCTTCTGACTACCGTAGTCCTTTCTTCTGAGACCACAGGGTCCACAGTTCCGACACCACCTCTCGATGGAGCTGCGCATCCCTACCCAGTAGAACCGGCACCTCAACAGGGTCTCCAGCTTTCTCCAGCCAAAGTGTCCTGCTTGATCGTGGTATGCTTCCAACACCATTTGGACGTCTGCCTTGGGGACCACTATCTGCCAGACCATCTCATGGGTCCTGGGGTTGACGTATCTCCTGCACAACTTCTCACGGTATAGGAACAATCGGCTTCTCTCGTTCCACAGGAGCTTTGCTGAAATAGGTGCATCTTTTTCCAAGGAGGAACCTTCCTGTCGTAACAACTCCTTGATACGGCTGACCACTGGATCGCTGTCCTTAATCTCTTTCCAGCTATGATGGTGTAAGGGATTTAACGTTGCACCATGCTGCTTTCTGTAGACTCGCTGCTCGTGGACTATCCCATTTCGATGGAACGCAGGTAGCTCAATTTCTTCCAGGTCGTCCGATTCTTCTTCCGTGTCAGATTCATGCGGCATTCGGGACAATGCGTCAGCATTAGCATTCTTTCGGCCTGCCCGGTACTTGATGGTAAACTGGTAATTGGACAACCGAGCCATCCAACGCTGCTCCATGGCGCCCAGCTTGGCGGTTTCCAGATGCGTTAAGGGGTTGTTGTCTGTAAACGCAGTGAACTGGTTGGAGGCCAGATAGTGCTTAAATCTTTCAGTAATGGCCCAGACCAGCGCCAGAAACTCCAGCTTGAAGCTGCTATAATTTTCCGGATTCCTCTCAGTTGGCCTGAGTTTTCTGCTGGCATATGCGATGACTTTTTCTTGGCCATTCTGCTTCTGACTGAGAACTGCTCCTAAACCTTCATTACTTGCATCGGTGTACAGCAGGAACGGTTGGCTGTAATCAGGGTAGGTCAAGATCTCATCACCTGTAAGAATCTCTTTCATCTTTTGGAATGCTTCAGCCTGTTCCTTACCCCAATTAAAGGGAGGGTTTCTGCTCTTTAGGGATTGTCCTACTAGGAGGTCCTGTAAAGGGGCTGCCTTCTTCGTGTAATCTTTCACGAACCTTCTGTAGTAACCCGTGAGTCCCAGGAACTGTCGCACTTCCTTGAGGTTCTTCGGCTCCGGCCACTTCTGGATAGCAGTGACTTTCTCTGGGTCCGGCGCTACTCCTTCCGAACTGACGATGTGCGCCAAGTACTGTACCTTCTGTTTGAGTAGATGGCATTTGAGGGTTTCAACTTCATCCCGTACCTGGACAGGGACTCAAATACTTCTGCCAGGTGCTTCAGATGGTCCTCATATGTCTTGGAGTACACGATGACGTCGTCTAGGTATAGCAGCACGGTTTCAAAATTGAGATGTCCCAGGCAGTTCTCCATCACTCTCTGAAATGTTCCTGGGGCACTGCTGAGCCCAAACGGCATTCTGTCGAACTCACAGAGCCCCATTGGGGTGGTGAAAGCCATTTTCTCACGATCCTCCTCAGCCACAGCCACTTGCCAGTACCCACTAGTCAGATCGAGGGTAGAAAAGTAGTTAGCCGTTTTCAGAGCAGCTAATGATTCCTCTATACGTGGTAACGGGTATGCATCTTTATGTGTTATGCGGTTCACCTGCCTGTAATCCACACACATTCTTAAGCTACCATCTTTTTTTCTAACCAGGACTAGAGGTGCTGCCCAGGGACTACAACTATCCCTGATTACTCCGGCTTCTTTCATATCTCGCAACATTTCTTTAGCCTTCTGATAATGGGCTGGGGGTATAGGCCTGTACCGCTCTTTGATGGGAGGATGACTGCCTGTAGGGATATGATGTTGTACTCCCTTAATTATCCCAAAATCAAGTGGATGCTTGCTAAACACTTGAGCGTACTCTTGTACCACCCGTAATACCCCTTGCTTCTGGTGAGCGGGAGTGGTGTCCGTCCCAACATGGAGTTGCTGACACATTCCGCCACCTGGGTTGCCGGGTCATTGTCCTCCGCTATTTGGCGGGAGTCTAAGGACTCAGCCGGGAGAATAGAATTATTGTCGACAGCATGTAGTTTAGCAATGGTTGCATAACGGGGTAAGTTTACCTCATCATCTCCCCAGTTGAGGAGCCGTACCGGTACTCTTCCATTCACCACTTCCACTACTCCCCTAGCAGTCATAAGTGTAGGTCTATGTTCTGAATGGTGGGGTTCTACTACAGCTTGGTAGTTCTGTCCTCTCAGACCTATGGCTGCCCTGCACCAGATTATCATTTCACTCATTGGGGGTATCACAATGGGATTCGAGTCAGTGACCCGTACATTACCAATTTCGCCGTCTGTAAGCTTCGCTTGCTGCTGACACACCAGGGCCCGGATCTCTCTTTGGATTACTCCCTTTTGTCTTGGTCTGGCAATTTCAGCGAGCTGTTGGAGTAAGAACACAACTTCTCCCAGACAGTTACTGATAATGTTAGTACCCAAAATTATATTTAAACCGTTCTCTTCATTTACAGTCTTTACTACTAGAAGCCCCTGGTCTTTCAACTCCTCTCTGCCCACTTTCACATCCACACATTTTGTCCCGAATACTTCTACAGGAAGACCATTAGAAGCATACACGGTAAAGTCAGGGCTCGGGGGTTTAAGACTGTCCATTGACCAGAACTTAGTATATAAGGCATCAGGTATTAGGGTCACCTGAGACCCAGTGTCTAACAATGCCGGAACTGCAATACCATCTAGAATGATAGACAGGTAGGGTCGCCCACCCACATACCTGCGGTTCCAGTCTAGGGGGCCTGACGGATCTCCTCCTGGGTGTTGGCCCTCGGACCCAGGTTCTGCCCGTTTAAAGGACACTGTGGAGACATATGACCTTTCCGGTTGCAACGGTAACAGGTGATCTCCCGACGAGGAGGATGTTGATCAGAGGTCGCTCCTGGGGGTGGCGTTGTCCTCTTCCGGGGGGGCGACGTCTTCCTTCTTCTCCTGTTCATCCACGGACGTCTTCTGGGCAGTCAGCTAATAAGATCTTCCCTTCTTCCTCTTTCCGCAGCTGCAGGGCACTCATCACAGCAGCCAGATTTTTAGTCAGCTGGCGCACCTCTGAGCGCAGACAGTCCAATTCACTAGGGGGTGTCACCTGCGTTTTGGCTTCTGCCACTAGCGGGGAAAAGGGGGGTGCCGCCGGTTCCAGAGTGACTTCACCCTGGTGATGTTGGGTTGACACCTCAGGTTTGCCCAGGGGTCGCAGCCCTTTTATTGCCATGTCCTTTAGGGCATCAAAGGTAGCATCAGGATGATCTAAGGACCACCAGTTTACAGTTCTGCGCTCCTCTTGGGATCTCAATCCCTGTACAAATTGTTCTTTCAGCATCTTATTTTCGTCGATAGCATTTATATTATTAATCTACTTAAGGGCTCTCAGGGCTCCTTGTAGTCGGCAAGCGTAGTCCCTGATGCTGTCACCTGGCTGCTGCAAACAGTGGTAGAAGGCCATCCGGAGATCCGTTTCTGTGCGGTCTTCAAATATGGCATGTAGCTTAAAGAGGATCGCAGGTACCGACTCCTGATCAACGGTATCCCAAGTCTCCACTTCCCTCTCAGCAGCGCCAGTTAGCTGCCCTATCAGCACAGCAGTTTTTTGTCTCTCAGGCATGGAGTACATTTCTAGGATGCTGCATAACTTCCGCTTGAAGCCTGCTAAAGTGCCTGGCTCACCGCTGTACTGGGGAAGCCATTTCGCCCCAGGCATATATGGGAGCGTTAGTGGCATGAGCGGGACTACCGGACTGGGTGCTGGGCCTGCGCCCCCATCTGGCGCTACAACGCCACGCGGTGCGGGGTCGGGGCCTCCGGCTGGGGCCGCACTGTCGGCCGGTTGTTGTGACATATTAGCGCCCCCTTGGTTAAACGGAGCCTACCGGTTTCAGAAGCTGCTATTCCACAGGCGCAGCGGTGGGGACAGGACCTTCGTCGCAGGCGCTCCGATGTCAGAGCGTCCACTTCCTGTCGCAGGACCTGCCGCTGAGTCAGAGCCGGAGGCGTGTCCAAGACTTTGCGCGCTCTTTCAGGTACGCCCACCTTCTTCTCCAGCGCCTTAGGGCGCGAATATGGCGGCAAATATGGCGGTATTTGGCGCCAAACAACAGCAACAGTCTTTTTCACCAAAACACTCCACAGGCACACAGGGCTCACAATTCTGCAAGTTTCGGATCCTGTTCGTGACGCCAAGTTGTGTTGACCCGCACCACAATTGTGGGTTACCAGGGCTATGGGGTACTCGGAGCCGAGCCGGTAGATTTCTATAGGGGATGTCACTGGCAGCGTGGCTCGGTCCGTGTCCCTGGCGGTCAGGCGTTAAAGGGGGGTTTATTTACAGGGGATTTAGTAAATAACAGTTCGTGACGCCACCTGTAGTTGTCTGATCACTAAGACCAGCGCTGCAGTAGATCTCTGAGGGGATGTTGTGGCAGCTAGATGACGGGTCCCCCACAGGTGGGACTGGTCCCTCAAAGTCTATGGGATTAATGATGTAGGGTGCAAATAAATGAATCAGTCTCACACCATCCAGCGTCTTTCCATACCTTTTACTTGTCAGATGTTTAGGCAGGTCCCGGGGAGCTGTTGGGGTGGATGGAGGATGCGTTTCGAGGTAACGGCTGAGCAGGTTAGAGGCCTCCTTTACTTCCAATATGATGAGTCCAACTAGCATAGAGCTAAGTTAACTCTGAATACTCCAGCTAACTCCATAGCTGTACTGCCCGGTCAGCATTGTGGTCGGAGCCTTCCATATAATGTGAGAGAGCTGAGTTCCTACTGTTGTCCTGCATCGACTCAAGGTTCCCACTCTCCCAGACTCCAGTTACGTACCGACAATAGGCTTGTTCCTGTGACCTGAAGTCCAGCGAACCTCTGGTTTTTCTTATCACTACGCCTGAAGCTGTAGCGACACTTCGGTCCCCAGTGACCGGATAATTTGTGCAGGTATCCTATACCTAAGGCACTTCTCTGTTTCTTCCACTGCGCCTTTCGCCCTGCTCGCGCTTTCAATGTCAGCACTGACTAGACTAGGATAATATTCGGTTATCCGTACTAGCCTCCACTTTTGTACCGTCTCTCTGTATTGACAGGAATCTCGGCTCTCCAACAGGCACCAGTCCTGACTCCCTCCACACTCAGGAGAAACTTTCAGACTCTACTGTGCTACAGGACACTCCCCTATACACTCCTGCTGGGTGTGTCTGAAGTGTATATGAATCATGTTGAGCCTTAACCGTTACCTCTCCACTCATCCTCCTGGTATTGTGTGCCTTTGTGTCGACCCGCCACCACAATTGTGGATTACCAGGGCAATGGGGTACTCAGAGCCGAGCCCGTAGAAGTCTATGGGGATTTTGTCACAGGTAGCTGTGGCTCGGTCTGTGACCCGGGCGGTCTGGCGTATGTTGGGGATATATTTACAGGGGATTGATTTATGTACAGTTCGTGACGCCACCTGTAGTATTCTGGTAATTAGTACCAGCGCTGCTGTAGATCTCTGAGGGGATGGTGATGCAGCTAGATGTCGGGTCCCCTACAGGTGGGACTGGTCCCTCAAAGTCTATGGGATTTGTGAAGTCGGGTGCAGATAAAGAACACAGTCTCACACGGTCAGCGTCTTTCCATACCTTTACTTGTAAGATGTTCAGGCAGGTCCCAGGGAGGCTGATCCAAGGAGAGTGTATCTTGAGACAGCAGCTGGACAAGTTAGGGGCCTCCTTTACTTCCAATACAACGAGTACAACCAGCCTGAAGCGTAGTTCCCTCAAAATCTCCAGCTAATCTATAGCTGTACCTGCCCAGTCAGCTTTGTGTTAGGGGCCTTCCTGTGAAGGAGCTGAATTCTTTTTTGTCCTGCAGAAACTCCAAAGTCTTCACTCCCCCTGACCCCAGTTACGTACTGACTATAAGGGGCTGTCTGCCGCGACCTAGGGTCCGGTAGATTCCTGGTTTTCTTATCACTGTGCTTGAAACAACAGTGACCCTTCGGTCCCCAGTGACCGGGTGCAATGTGCTGGACTTCTTCAATCCGTAAGCACTAATCCAATAAATCCACTTTGCCTTTCGCCTTGTCCACGCTGGTAACATAAGCACTCAAACTAGCCAAGGGTCGAGCAGTCACTTCTTTCTTTTCCTTCCTTCAAAGTTAGCTACAGATGCTCAGTTATCAACAGGCAGGAGCACGTCTCTGAACCTGATACCGTCCTTTAGACAGGATACTGAAGACTTTCTGCACTAAACTTCTTCTTTCCTTCCAGTGTATGCTGATGAGGTACAGCTCTGACTAGGCTAAGGTGAATTAAAGCACCTATACTAGACTCCACTTTCCGAACTGATGATAGAGCAATCTGGACTGCTTCCTCCCTCCAGACGTCTTCTCTCTCTGAAGTCTAGACACTCACTCCACACGTCCTCACTGTCCGAAGACAGGAACTAGACTAAAAATCACTCTAACACATACCTTGACCACTCCCTCAAGAGTAAACTCCACTACCCTAAGGGTGTGTCTAGTATATGTTGAGTGAATGGATATTTAGCATTAAACTGCTGTCTCGCCACACACTCTCCAGGGTACTGCGTGTGCCTACCACCAGGGCTACACATTCCCCCATGGTAAAAGACAGCACTCCCGGGCTGTAAAATACAAAGAGACATTTTGTTTATGCAATAAACATTAAACAATAAACAGTAATTCGTCCCATCCGGGAGGTGAGGATATCTTAAACGTTGCGAACAATATAGAAAAATACAAATATTAAATAGCATTCAATAAATATACAATATACTTGTGAAGGACCCGCACCAAACCTTCAACGTAGGTCCTGGGTGGGCTGCAGGACATCCAATTGCAGACCTCACTCAGTGCCACACCACACGGGTTTTGTTTTCAGAGGTAGTTGGACTGGTTTATGTAAAACCAAGATAAGGCACCGAAGCGCAACTATTTACAAGTAAGTTCTGGGCTGGCATAGTCCTCAACCTCCAAGTCCAATGTAAAACCAAAAACATATCACATTATTATATTAAAGTGCAAAACTTTTTCTGGTTACTATTTACCCAGCCGGGCATTCTACGGTTAGCAAAATATATGCATTATATATATACTCTTCAACTGGTGCTAAACTTTATAAAACATTTTCAAACTTTCTACTTATGGTAGACCCGATATGGATCCCACCGATTCTTCTTTTCTATCTATTCATTTTCAAATAATACACTTTCCAATACATTTTCCACCCCGGGGGCCGGAACAATGCAATGGGCCCTAGATCCCAGGACTAGCAAATCATGCGCTGCGATTAGGGTCTGGGTCGCCACAGTTCTTGTGCGAACCTCTAGGGGCGCAACGGGTACATTTTCTTCACGTGACACCGATTGCGTTTCAACCACAGTTAACGATATAGACCGTGTCGTGGATTGCGATTGAGACTGGGTCGCATGTTGCGATGAAGATATGACTTTCCTTTGCGATGAACTCTGGGTCGCTAGTTGCGATGAGTTTGCAGGGGGCGATGCTGGGGCACGGCCGGTTACTGCTTGATCTAGAGACGGGGACGCTGCGGTCATGGTGACGGTACCTGCGTCTGGGACGGGGTCACGGACGATGGTGACGTTAAGGGCATACCATCCCTTCATTCCCCAATGCCGTGTGTACGTGACGATGTCTCCGTTTACTAAGTCCCTCCCGGGATGGCCTTGCGGTAGGTGGGATTCTACGTCACGCCTGCTGACAAAGACCCCCGGGTAGAGGCCCGGTTCACGGATGAAGCCCCAGCCCTTCCGGAGCTGGAACTCAGTCACACACCCCTGCCGCCGCGGTTCCCTCAGGGTACCTTTCTCTCTCCGGACACTCTCTTTGTCCGCGATCAGCTCTGCATGTTGTCGCTGACGGTTCCGCTGAGTTTCCCGCTCTTCCTCCTGCTGGCGTTTCTTCTTCTCCTCACGACTCTGCCATTCCTGTTCCCACTGGGCGGTATAGGCGACGTCATCCAGGCGCTCCATCTCGTCCCAGTCCACATCTGGTAGTGACGGACAGGACCCCTCCGGTGTCCCTGCCGGGGACCGATCATCTGCTGCGGCCTCCTGGCCGGGCGGGCGTTCCGGGACTGGCTGTACCTCCTCAACCTCCTTCGCTTCCACCGCTTCACCGGTGGGATCGGGATCGGTACTTTCGGGGGCAGCCTCCGGTTGCTCCTTCGCCTTGGGCAGCAGACTCTTCGGTATCTGGAATCGTGGGGGGTCGTTGAGGGGAGAGATCACCGTGTCCCACAGCCTCCGCTGCTCCAGGGTACGCCGGCGTCTCTCGATCTCTTCAAAGCCAGGTTGGTGCTGGACCATCTTCTTCAGGCGTGCATTTTCTTCTCGAATCTCTAGCAACGCCTGCTGCAGGTGCAGGACCACGGATAACTCCGATGCTGGTGGCAGCTTGGCTGGGGCACGGGGCCTGCCTTCCTCCGCTTCCCTGCTCGGCTGCACACGTCCTGCTTCCATGATGTTCCAGAAGATTCTCTCTTCTTCCTGCGGAGACATCCTGTCTCTTCCGTGGAGGTGGGATTTGCGTCTCCTCCTCCTCGCAGGGAAGGTGAAGAGGAGGCGGACCTCCTTTGCTGTAGGGCAGGACCGCATGTTGTAGTAGCACTTTGAGAGGGCAGGCATTTTCTTCGCGCCACTGGGGGGTAGACGCCCACGAAGGTACGCCCACCTTCTTCTCCAGCGCCTGAGGGCGCGAATATGGCGACAAAAATGGCGATTTTGGCGCCAAAAGTGCAAACAGTCCTTTTTCACAAAAACAATTCCTTAGGCACATAGGGCTCGCAATTCTGCGAGTTTCGCATCCTGTTCGTGACGCCAAGTTTGTGTCGACCCGCCACCACAATTGTGGATTACCAGGGCAATGGGGTACTCAGAGCCGAGCCCGTAGAAGTCTATGGGGATTTTGTCACAGGTAGCTGTGGCTCGGTCTGTGGCCCGGGCGGTCTGGCGTATGTTGGGGATATATTTACAGGGGATTGATTTATGTACAGTTCGTGACGCCACCTGTAGTATTCTGGTAATTAGTACCAGCGCTGCTGTAGATCTCTGAGGGGATGGTGATGCAGCTAGATGTCGGGTCCCCTACAGGTGGGACTGGTCCCTCAAAGTCTATGGGATTTGTGAAGTCGGGTGCAGATAAAGAACACAGTCTCACACGGTCAGCGTCTTTCCATACCTTTACTTGTAAGATGTTCAGGCAGGTCCCAGGGAGGCTGATCCAAGGAGAGTGTATCTTGAGACAGCAGCTGGACAAGTTAGGGGCCTCCTTTACTTCCAATACAACGAGTACAACCAGCCTGAAGCGTAGTTCCCTCAAAATCTCCAGCTAATCTATAGCTGTACCTGCCCAGTCAGCTTTGTGTTAGGGGCCTTCCTGTGAAGGAGCTGAATTCTTATTTTGTCCTGCAGAAACTCCAAAGTCTTCACTCCCCCTGACCCCAGTTACGTACTGACTATAAGGGGCTGTCTGCCGCGACCTAGGGTCCGGTAGATTCCTGGTTTTCTTATCACTGTGCTTGAAACAACAGTGACCCTTCGGTCCCCAGTGACCGGGTGCAATGTGCTGGACTTCTTCAATCCGTAAGCACTAATCCAATAAATCCACTTTGCCTTTCGCCTTGTCCACGCTGGTAACATAAGCACTCAAACTAGCCAAGGGTCGAGCAGTCACTTCTTTCTTTTCCTTCCTTCAAAGTTAGCTACAGATGCTCAGTTATCAACAGGCAGGAGCACGTCTCTGAACCTGATACCGTCCTTTAGACAGGATACTGAAGACTTTCTGCACTAAACTTCTTCTTTCCTTCCAGTGTATGCTGATGAGGTACAGCTCTGACTAGGCTAAGGTGAATTAAAGCACCTATACTAGACTCCACTTTCCGAACTGATGATAGAGCAATCTGGACTGCTTCCTCCCTCCAGACGTCTTCTCTCTCTGAAGTCTAGACACTCACTCCACACGTCCTCACTGTCCGAAGACAGGAACTAGACTAAAAATCACTCTAACACATACCTTGACCACTCCCTCAAGAGTAAACTCCACTACCCTAAGGGTGTGTCTAGTATATGTTGAGTGAATGGATATTTAGCATTAAACTGCTGTCTCGCCACACACTCTCCAGGGTACTGCGTGTGCCTACCACCAGGGCTACACACCTTACATACCAGGGCTACACACCCACAGCACCAGGCCGTACTCCAGCATCGCCCCCTGCAGGCCCATCGCAATCTATGTCGCAATCGGCATCGCCTCCTGCTTACTCAACGCGAACCAAGTCGCAATCTGTACAGCAGCCCAGATCTCAGCCAGCGCTGCCGCCTAAATCGCAAACTGCGACCAAAGTAGTATCGCAAAATGTTGTGGCACCTGTAGCGACGCAATCGGCGTCCCACAAAGAGGAAGCACCCGGCGTGCCCCTAGCGGTTCGCACAAGGACTGTAGCGACCCAGACATTGGTAGCAGGTCACGACCTGTTTGTTATGAGATCCAGAGAACATCGCGTCGTTCCAGCCCCAGGTGTGGAAGACGTAATTGAAAGCAAGAAAATGTGAAGACCGGTAGGACCCAGACAGGGGTTTACCGCAACTAAGAAATGTAGAAAGTTTTGAAAAAAAAAATTGCATTTTTGCACTTTATTATTGTATAGTGTTTACATATTAAATAGAATACCCGGCTGGGTAAAGAGAGTTAAAGAATTTTGAAGAAATTAAAAAGTAATGTGATAATTGCATAAGTTTTGCATAGTATACCTGGTTGGGTAAATACCGTTAGAATTATAATGTGAATATGAAAGTTATTGACATGTGAATACTTGAATATTGAAGTGTATATAAGTGTTTTACTATGCCATGGACTGAGAGGCTGAGGACTGTGCCAGCCCAGAACTTATCTTTGTAAATAGTTGCACTACGGTGCATCATCTTGGTTTTACATGAAACCACTACTATTATCTACCTCTTTTGGTGCGGGTCCTCCACAAGAATACTGCCTATACTGTGAATATTTAAAAAATGTTTTGATACTTTTGTATTCTTCATTGTACAAATTGTAACGTTTAAGAAGTCTTACCTCCCGGATGGGAAGTGTTAATATGTTGAAATGTTATTGTTATTGCAAAACAAAATTTCTTTTTGTCTTTTACAGCCCGGGAGTGCTGTGTTTTACCAAGGGGGGATGTGTAGCCCAGCTACGCAGGCACACATAAAAGTCCAGGAGAGTGCACTTGAAGGTAACAGCAACGCTTGATATGCATTCACTGTCACTCACACTTGCAGACACACCCATCTGAGATATAAGGGGGAGTGACACGTGGCAGGAGTTAGTTAGTTTGGAGGGAGAGTAGGAGAGAGGAGTGATTTCAGTCAGTTAGCTCCGGGAGGCTTAGGAGTGAGTCATTCCCTGGATAGTTATCTGTCTGAGATCAGATCAGTTTGAGTGGAGCTTAGTGTTTAGTGGAGTTCAGCCTGTTAGCTTCTGTCTCAAGGACAGAGCAGCCATTCAGTCTCGGTCCTGTGTGGACTTTGGAGGAAACTGAGAGCTGTGCAGCGAGCTCTGGATGAAGCTGACATTATACCACAACTGCCACAAGTGCTTATGTTAAAAGCGGGAAGCAGGGCGAAGGGCACAGTGGAGAAGTTAGAGAAGTGCTCCAGGTATTTGATTGCCTGCACTAAATCACCGGACACCGGAGTCCGAAGCGTTGCTACTGTTTCAGGCATAGTAACAAGAAAACCGGAGGCATCTGGACTACAGGTCGCAGAGAGCAGCCCTAAGTGTCAATACGTAACCGGAGTCAGGTGGAACAGGGACTTTGAGCTAGGCCAAGCAAAAGTAAGGACTTAGTTTCATCACTCAGAAGGCTCCACCACAATATTGGCCGGGCAGTACAGCTATTGAGAGAGCTGGAGATTAGAATTAACTTCGCTTCAGGCAAGTTGGATTCACATGTACATTGAAGTTAAGGAGGCCTCTAACCTGCTCAGCTGTTACCGGAAAGGGCACTCTCCACCCCGACCAGCTCCCCGGGATCTGCTTGAACCATCATCAGTAAAAGGTATGAAAAGGAGCTACCTTGTGTGTGACTGAATTATTACTACACCCTGCATCATCACCACCATAGACTTCCAGGGACACGTCTCACCTGTGGGAGACTTACTATCAAGCTGCCCCATAACATCCCCTGTGAAGACCCTTACAGCAGCGCTGGTACAAATTACCAGAAACCACAGGTGGCGTCACAAACTATCCTAATAATCCCCTGTAAATATTCCCCATTGCACGACCGCCAGGGCCACGGACCGAGCCACCGCTACCAGTGACAACTCCCATAGATGCCCATGGGCTCGGCTCCGAGTACCCCATAGCCCTGGTATCCACAATTGTGGTGCGTGGTCGCAACACTGATGACACACAATTATACACGTCATCCCCCGACCTTACCCCCGCTGTACTACAGAACGCCACCGACTGTCTGTCCGCAGTCTCCAACATCATATCTGCTCTCTATCTGAAACTCAACCTCTCCAAAACTGAACTTCTTCTGCTCCCGCCGTCTACTAACCTCCATAAATCTGACATTTCCCTCTCAGTGGGCGGCACCATAATAACACCCCGGCAGCAGGCTCGCTGTCTGGGTGTTATGTTTGATACCAATCTCTCCTTCACCTCCCATATACAATCTCTTGCCCGCTCTTGCCGCCTACACCTAAAGAACATCTCTAGAATCCGCCCTTTTCTCACCATGGAAACAACAAAAACCCTCACTGTAGCATTGATCCACTCCCGCCTGGACTACTGTAACGCTCTATTACTTGGCCTCCCCATTACTCGGCTATCCCCTCTCCAGTCCATCCTTAATGCAGCAGCCAGGGTTATCCATCTGGCTAATCGGTACTCGGACGCGTCCGCTCTTCGCCAGTCCTTACACTGGCTGCCCATTCATTATAGGATCCAATTCAAAGTACTGGTTCTCACCCACAAAGCTCTCCACACTGCAGCACCCCCCTACATCTCCTCCCTCATTTCTATCTATCCCCCTGCCCGTCCTCTCCACAGTGCAGCACCCCCCTACATCTCCTCCCTCATTTCTATCTATCGGCCTAACCGACTGCTGCGCTCTGCAAACGACTTTCGACTAACCTCTGCACTAATCCGTACCTCCCACTCCCGACTCCAAGACTTCTCCCGCGCTGCGCCAATCCTCTGGAATGCTCTACCCCAAGAAATTAGGACTATCCACAATTTGCATGGTTTCAGGCGCTCCCTCAAAACACATCTGTTCAGAGCGGCCTATCACATTCACTAATCAAAGTCATTCTATGTGTAAGTGTGTGTGTGTGTGTAGCCCATTCACTATCTCCATCCATCCCTCACTCCCTTAAGATGGCTGGACCATCATTGTAAATGCACCATTGTATATACACACCTGTATTTTGTATCTCCCCCACCTCATTGTAGATTGTAAGCTCTCACGAGCAGGGCCGTCTTATTTTGCTTTAATTACTGTATTGTTAACGTTGTGACTTATGACTTGTGTTATGAAACTGTTAAACTGTAAAGCGCTGCGGAATATGATGGCGCTATATAAATAAAGATTATTATTATTATTATTATTATTCACATGCTAGTCTCATGCACATATGGATAAATAATGACTCACTACCTGCAAAATGAATGAACTAAATAGAAATGGAAATCCCATCAGTATTTGGTGACCAGCCATAGCATTCATTACTTCTTCTCGGTCACCTGTCACCTGTACACAGTCAGGGATTTTATAGAATTATAACTGAGTTTACGAGTAACCAGTTATACCAGACAGGTAATAATGATCACTTTCATATGTACTGTGAAGCATATTACCTATCTAAAACAGAAACAGCTGTGTAGGAGGCTAAATCTGGTGGAGGAACTGCCAAAATTTGATACAAAGGTGAGGTTGTGGAAACTGTTTCATGTCACCAAAACAAGACTGAGCAGAGCAAAAAAAACACGAGGTAGTTATACTGCATCAGCAAGGAGCTTCCCAGGGAAAGATTTCACAGCAAACAGGTTTCACAATGTGTTCTATAAGTTCTCATGAAGAAGCACAAAAAATGGACAACCTTGAGGAACATAAAGTGATAGAACAAGGAAACTTAGTGCAGCAAATGAAAGACTCATGGTGTTTATTGTCATTTGAAATCATTATTTGTCCAGCAGTGGCATCAGCTCAGGACCGGTAGCAACCAGCGACATCAGCTACATCCATCTATTGTCCGGACAAGTCTGGCCAGAAGTCATCTTCGTGAAAGAATTGTGGCCAAAAGACAGACCTTCCACATGGAAACAAGGATAAGTTACTCAATTAAGCATGAAAGCTTAAGAAATGGGGAGCAGAGAAATGTCAGCAGAAGCTCTGGACTAACCCCAATACCAACCAACACTTTAGGGATAAACTAGATCAGAGACGGTTAGCTCGGCCTCTCCCAAACATCAGGGTCTGACCTCACAAATGCTCTTTTGGTTGACAAATTCCCACAGACACCTCCAAAATCTTGTACAAATCCTTCCCTGAACAGTTGGAGCCATTATATCTGCAGAGAAGCGACTCCACTGTAATGTCTATAGATATAGATGGAGGACAGACAAAGCCCCCAGAGGTGGATGTGGGGGGCACATACTTTCTCCATATTAATGTCTATAGATATAGATGAGGACAGAAAAGACCCCGGAGGTGGATGTGGGGGCACATACTTTCTCCATATTAATGTCTATAGATATAGATGAGGACAGAAAAGCCCCCGGAGGTGGATGTGGGGGGCACATACTTTCTCCATATTAATGTCTATGGATGTAGATGAGTACAGAGAAGCCCCCAGAGGTGGATGTGGGGGGCACATACTTTTCCATATTAATGTCTATAGATATAGATGGAGGACAGACAAAGCCCCCAGAGGTGGATGTGGGGGGCACATACTTTCTCCATATTAATGTCTATAGATATAGATGGAGGACAGACAAAGCCCCCAGAGGTGGATGTGGGGGGCACATACTTTCTCCATATTAATGTCTATGGATGTAGATAAGGACAGAGAAGCCCCCGGAGGAGGATGTGGGGGGCACATACTTTCTCCATATTAATGTCTATGGATGTAGATGAGGACAGAGAAGCCCCCGGAGGAGGATGTGGGGGGCACATACTTTCTTCATATTAATGTCTATGTATGTAGATGAGGACAGAAAAGCCCCCGGAGGTGGATGTGGGGGGCACATACTTTCTCCATATTAATGTCTATGGATGTAGATGAGGAAAGAGAAGCCCCCGGAGGTGGATGTGGGGGGCACATACTTTCCTCCATATTAATGTCTATGGATGTAGATGAGGACAGAGAAGCCCCCGGAGGAGGATGTGGGGGGCACATACTTTCTCCATATTAATGTCTATGGTTGTAGATAAGGACAGAGAAGCCCCCGGAGGTGGATGTGGGGGGCACATACTTTCCTCCATATTAATGTCTATGGATGTAGATGAGGACAGAGAAGCCCCCGGAGGTGGATGTGGGGGGCACATACTTTCCTCCATATTAATGTCTATGGATGTAGATGAGGACAGAGAAGCCCCCGGAGGTGGATGTGGGGGGCACATACTTTCTCCATATTAATGTCTATGGATGTAGATGAGGACAGAGAAGCCCCCGAAGGTGGATGTGGGGGGCACATACTTTCCCCATATTAATGTCTATAGATGTAGAAGAAGACAGAGAAGCCCCCGGGGGTGGATGTGGGGGGCACATACTTTCTCCATATTAATGTCTATGGTTGTAGATAAGGACAGAGAAGCCCCCGAAGGTGGAAGTGGGGGGCACATACTTTCTCCATATTAATGTCTATGGTTGTAGATAAGGACAGAGAAGCCCCCGGAGGTGGATGTGGGGGGCACATACTTTCTCCATATTAATGTCTATGGATGTAGATGAGGACAGAGAAGCCCCCGAAGGTGGATGTGGGGGGCACATACTTTCTCCATATTAATGTCTATGGATGTAGATGAGGACAGAGAAGCCCCCGGAGGTGGATGTGGGGGCACATACTTTCCTCCATATTAATGTCTATAGATATAGATGGAGGACAGAGAAGCCCCCGAAGGTGGATGTGGGGGGCACATACTTTCCTCCATATTAATGTCTATAGGATATAGATGAGGACAGAGAAGCCCCCGAAGGGTGATGTGGGGGGCACATACTTTACCCATATTAATGTCTATGATTAGATGAGGACAGAGAAGCCCCCGGAGGTGGATGTGGGGGGCACATACTTTCTCCATATTAATGTCTATAGATATAGATGAGGACAGAGAAGCCCCCGGAGGTGGATGTGGGGGGCACATACTTTCTCCATATTAATGTCTATAGATATAGATGAGGACAGAGAAGCCCCCGAGGTGGATGTGGGGGGCACATACTTTCTCCATATTAATGTCTATAGATATAGATGAGGACAGAGAAGCCCCCGAAGGTGGATGTGGGGGCACATACTTCCTCCATATTAATGTCTATAGATATAGATGAGGACAGAGAAGCCCCCGAGGTGGATGTGGGGGGCACATACTTCCTCCATATTAATGTCTATAGATATAGATGAGGACAGAGAAGCCCCCGAGGTGGATGTGGGGGGCACATACTTTCCTCCATATTAATGTCTATAGATATAGATGAGGACAGAGAAGCCCCCGAGGTGGATGTGGGGGGCACATACTTTCCCATATTAATGTCTATAGATATAGATGAGGACAGAGAAGCCCCCGGAGGTGGATGTGGGGGCACATACTTTCCTCCATATTAATGTCTATAGATATAGATGGAGACAGAGAAGCCCCCGAAGGTGGATGTGGGGGGCACATACTTTCTCCATATAATGTCTATAGATATAGATAGGACAGAGAAGCCCCCGAAGGTGGATGTGGGGGGCACATACTTTCTTCTCATATTAATGTCTATAGATTAGATGGAGGACAGAGAAGCCCCCGAAGGTGGATGTGGGGGGCACATACTTTCCTCCATTTTAATGTCTATAGATTAGATGGAGGACAGAGAAGCCCCCGAAGGTGGATGTGGGGGCACATACTTTCTCCATATCAATGTCTATAGATTAGATGGAGGACAGAGAAGCCCCGAAGGTGGATGTGGGGGCACATACTTTCTCCATATAATGTCTATAGATTAGATGGAGGACAGAGAAGCCCCGAAGGTGGATGGGGGGCACATACTTTCCTCCATATTAATGTCTATAGATATAGATGAGGACAGAGAAGCCCCCGAAGGTGGATGGGGGGAACATACTTTCCTCCATATCAATGTCTATAGATTAGATGAGGACAGAGAAGCCCCCGAAGGTGGATGTGGGGGGCACATACTTTTCCATATAATGTCTATAGATGCAGATGAGGACAGAGAAGCCCCCGGAGGTGGATGTGGGGGCACATACTTTCTCCATATTAATGTCTATGGATGCAGATGAGGACAGAGAAGCCCCCGGAGGTGGATGTGGGGGGCACATACTTTCTCCATATTAATGTCTATGGATATAGATGAGGACAGAGAAGCCCCCGGAGGGGATGTGGGGGGCACATACTTTCTCCATATTAATGTCTATGGATGTAGATGAGGACAGAGAAGCCCCCGGAGGTGGATGTGGGGGGCACATACTTTCTTCCATATCAATGTCTATAGATGTAGATGGAGGACAGAGAAGCCCCCGGAGGTGGATGTGGGGGGCTGTCATGTGTGCATCGCCACGAAGATCGTCGCGGTTGAACATTCTGACTTCTCACAGCTGAGTTGCTGTTTCTTTGTGTTTGGCAGTTAGGGAGTTAATTCTGTCTGTGCTCAGTTCTGGGACTGGGTGCAGTTTCTCCTGGCTGCAATTAATTATTTGTTGATTGGTTTCCTTTAAATCTCTGGTTGTCTGTTTGGGAGTTGCCAGTGAAATTCTTCATGCAGACCACAGATAGGATTGTTTCTGTATAGACTTAAGTTAAAGAGCTCCTTAGTTGTTTTAAGCTCACCTTGCTTAGAGTTTAATTTCCCAGATCATTTATGTTCCTTCTGTGTTTGAGTGTGTATGCAAGTCTGTGTTTTCTCCAGTCTGTCTTATATGTCTAATCTGTGTATTTAGCTGAGATCAGCCCATATCCCTTTGGTGGTAGTCAGGATCCTTCTTAGGACTGATTACAGGGTTTAGGGTCTGATAGGAGACAGGGTTAGGCTGGAGACTTGGACCTCTGAACCATTATCAGTACCTCCAAGGTGAGGGATTAGTTAGGACCCCAGTTTAGGGTCAGGTTAGACCCCCGGTCCTCTTCTTTCCTGTGACAGTGTATCAAGTCCTCAAGATTAATCCTGAGTTCAACGGATATCGTGTCAGGTAAATCTATTCTATATTTACATGCTGATGTTGCTAATCTATATGTTGAATAGAGTGTTGTTCTTTTAAGAATAGTTTACTGACATCTTACACATATCATAAGACCGCGTGACATTTTCACTGGCCCTTAAAATTATTCCCAGTTGCCATGGATCCAGTAGCCCAGCTGGCTCTGCAGTTGCAGGGATTATCCATGGAGCTGACGGACATTAAGTCCAAAGTTTTGTCTCCCTCGGAGCAAACCAGATTTGAACCTAAAGTAGCTCTCCCGGACAGGTTCACTGGTGGGCGAGACAAATTTTTTACCTTCAGGGAAGCATGTAAATTGTATTTTCGGCTTCGGCCTCGATCATCAGGGAGTGAAGAGCAGAGAGTGGGAATTGTTATCTCGCTCCTACAAGGGGACCCTCAATCCTGGGCCTTCTCCCTTCCTCCGGGATCCCCGGCTCTACAGTCAGTAGATCGATTTTTTACTGCCCTGGGTTTGGTATATGATGACCCAGATCGGGTCTCTCTTGCTGAGACAAAATTACGTAAGATACAGCAGGGAGATCGTCCGGCGGAGGAATTTGCTTCTGAGTTCCGTAGATGGGCCACAGATACTCAGTGGAATGACCCAGCTCTTAGGAGCCAGTTTTGTCATGGGCTTTCTGACAAATTAAAGGACGTTTTGGCTCAGTATGATTCTCCTCCATCACTGGAGGCTGCTATGGCCCTGGCTATCCGTACTGATAGACGGCTCCGGGAGAGGTGCGAGGTAACTCCGCCCCCTGTTGTTACTCCACCTACTACTAAAGTCCCTTATGTTGAGGTTCCCCTTGTCTGTTCGGAGGAGCCTATGCAGTTGGGAGGGACATCATTTCGTAGGAGGGGATTGGCGGTACGCCGCAGGACTAGAAGGTGTTTCTTCTGCGGGAAAGAGGGACATTTTGTTGGGGGATGTCCGTCCCGTGCCTTGTTGAACAAGAAGTCGCCGGAAAACTGTTAATCCCAGGTTGTGTGGTGGACGACAACCTGGGAGTATGTATTTCGTCCGCTAGTTCTTCTCAGTTCCTTGTACCAGTGGAGGTGGTGGTTGGTACGAGAGTGGAGAGATTTTCTGTTCTTCTTGATAGTGGGTCCGGGGCTAATCTGGTTGACGCTCAGTTTGCTCAGGCTCAAGGTATGCATCTGAGTGTATTGGTCAAACCGATCCCTATATTCTCCATTGACGCCAGGCCTCTCGGCCAAGGTAGCTTTGTTCATGAGGTTCATAACATTGACCTTCGGGTAGGGGCAATACATAGGGAACTATTATCTTGTTATGTGTTGGAGGGTCTACCTACTCCTATTGTGTTGGGACTTCCTTGGTTGGTTAAACATAACCCTGTGATTAATTGGCAGTCCAGAGAGATAAGCCAATGGGGGGAGTTTTGCAAAAGTAACTGCATGAACACAGTCATCAGTGCGGTCGTGCCTAGTACTTTGCCTCCTTTTTTGGAGGACTTTGGGGATGTGTTCTCTGAGGAGGGGTGTCAGGAGTTGCCTCCTCATCGCGTGTATGACTGCTCTATTAATTTACTTCCTGATGCTAAGTTACCTAAAGCTAGGTTATATAACCTTTCTGGTCCTGAGAGGCAGGCTATGAAAGATTATATTTCGGAAAGTCTGGCCAAAGGGCATATTAGACCTTCATCTTCCCCAGTGGCCGCGGGGTTCTTCTTTGTGAAGAAAAAAGATGGAGGCCTACGCCCTTGCTTGGATTTCCGCGAACTTAATCGGATTACTGTTCGAGATCCGTATCCACTCCCTCTGATTCCTGATCTCTTCAATCAAATTGTTGGCGCCAAATGGTTCTCTAAATTGGATCTCAGGGGGGCGTATAATCTGATTAGGATAAAAGAGGGGATGAGTGGAAAACGGCGTTTAACACGCCGGAGGGACATTATGAGAACCTAGTCATGCCTTTTGGTCTGACTACTGCACCAGCAGTATTCCAACATTTTGTTAATGACATTTTTCGTCATCTGGTGGGGCTGTTTGTGGTCGTATATTTGGATGACATTTTAATTTACTCGTCAGATCTTGTGTCTCACCAGGAGCATGTGAGACAGGTGTTGCAGATCTTGCGAGACAATAAACTATACGCCAAACTGGAAAGTGTGTATTCGCCGTACAGGAACTTCAGTTTTTGGGTTTCTTGGTGTCAGCCTCCGGTTTCCGTATGGACCCTGAAAAGGTGAGAGCAGTGCTTGAATGGGATCAGCCAGAGGATCTTAAGGCTCTGCAGCGTTTTCTGGGGTTTGCTAACTACTACCGGAAATTTATTTGTAATTTCTCATCTGTTGTCAAACCTCTCACTGACATGACAAGAAAAGGGACGGATTTTTCTAAATGGTCGGACAAAGCTTGCCAAGCTTTTTCCTCTTTGAAAAAATGTTTTGCTTCGGCACCCGTTCTCATCCAACCAGATGCATCACAGCCGTTCGTTGTGGAGGTGGACGCGTCTGACGTAGGGGTGGGTGCAATATTGTCCCAGGGTCCGTCCCCTGGTAAATGGCATCCGTGCGCTTTCTTTTCTAAGAAATTGTCGTCCGCCGAAAGGAATTATGATATCGGCAATAGGGAACTTTTGGCCATTAAGTTGGCTTTTGAAGAATGGCGTCACTTTTTGGAGGGGGCAGTCCACCCGGTCACCGTCATTACTGATCACAAGAACCTGCTGTATTTGGAATCTGCTAAGCGTCTGAATTCCAGACAAGCTCGATGGTCGTTGTTTTTTACCAGGTTTAATTTTGTTGTCACTTATCGCCCTGGATCTAAGAATGTTAAGGCGGATGCCTTGTCTCGCAGTTTCCCAGGGGCCGGGAAAACGGATGACCCGATTCCTATCCTTCAGGAGGGGGTGGTAGTGTCGGCTGTATGTTCCGAGCTTGAGGAGGAGGTATTAGAGGTTCAGGGGGACGCCCCTGCAGGACCTCCAGGGAGACTGTTTGTCCCAAATCAGTTGAGACAAAAGGTTATTGAGGCACATCATAATTCTGCTTTAGCAGGACATCCAGGGAGTAAGGCTACTTTAGATCTCCTTTCTCGCCGGTTTTGGTGGCCTAACGTTAATAAAGATGTTTTAACTTTTGTCGCGTCCTGTGGGGTTTGTGCTCGCTCTAAGACCCCTCATACCCGTCCGTCTGGGACCCTCTTACCCTTGAAACTTCCGGAGCGTCCATGGACTCATTTGTCTATGGACTTCATCACGGACCTTCCTCAGTCGTCAGGGAAGACTGTCATACTGGTGGTTGTTGACAGGTTCAGTAAGATGGCACATTTCATTGCTCTTCCTGCCCTCCCTAATGCTAAAACTCTGGCGCAGGTGTTCATTGGGGAGATTGTGAGACTTCATGGGTTGCCTTCTGATGTGGTGTCAGATAGGGGGTCTCAGTTTGTGTCCAAGTTTTGGAGGCATTTTGTTTACGTCGGGGGATGCAATTGTCATTTTCCTCGGCTTTTCATCCGCAGACCAATGGTCAGACAGAGCGTCTGAATCAAAGCCTAGAGACTTATCTTCGGTGTTTTGTCTCAGAGAACCAGGAGGACTGGTCTTCTTTCTTGCCTCTGGCAGAGTTCGCTCTTAACAACAGGCGGAGCGAGTCCACTGGTAAATCCCGTTTTTTGGGGCATATGGTTTTCATCCCCAGTTTTGTACTTTCAATGGGGGGGGCCCTTCTGGGGTTCCTGAGGAGGAGCGTTTCTCGTCGTCACTTGCTTCAGTGTGGAGAGGTGTATTGAATAATCTGAGTGCGATGGGGAACCGTTATAAACGTATGGCTGATAGGAGGAGAGTTTCTGGTCCAGATCTTAATGTGAACGATCTGGTATGGTTGTCTACCAGGAATATAAAACTTAAAGTTCCCTCCTGGAAGCTGGGCCCCAGATTCATCGGGCCGTACAGGATCAGTTCCATAATTAATCCTGTGGCATTTCGTCTGGACCTCCCTCCTACGTTTAAAATTCATAATGTGTTCCACAAGTCATTACTTAAGAGGTACGTGGCACCAGTCATACCATCACCTCTACCTCCTCCTCCAGTGGTGGTCAATGGTAACTTGGAGTTTCAAGTGTCAAAGATCATTGACTCACGTCTGAATCGCCGGTCCCTTCAGTACTTGGTGCATTGGAAGGGGTATGGTCCAGAGGAGAGGACGTGGGTTCCTGCGTCTGACATTAACGCAGATCGTTTGGTGCGGACCTTCCACAGAACTCCACCCGGGCAAACCTGGCCCTGAGGGTCCGGAGGCCCTCGTAGAAGGGGGGGTACTGTCATGTGTGCATCGCCACGAAGATCGTCGCGGTTGAACATTCTGACTTCTCACAGCTGAGTTGCTGTTTCTTTGTGTTTGGCAGTTAGGGAGTTAATTCTGTCTGTGCTCAGTTCTGGGACTGGGTGCAGTTTCTCCCGGCTGCAATTAATTATTTGTTGATTGGTTTCCTTTAAATCTCTGGTTGTCTGTTTGGGAGTTGCCAGTGAAATTCTTCATGCAGACCACAGATAGGATTGTATCTATATAGACTTAAGTTAAAGAGCTCCTTAGTTGTTCTAAGCTCACCTTGCTTAGAGTTTAATTTCCCAGATCATTTATGTTCCTTCTGTGTTTGAGTGTGTATGCAAGTCTGTGTTTTCTCCAGTCTGTCTTATATGTTTAATCTGTGTATTTAGCTGAGATCAGCCCATATCCCTTTGGTGGTAGTCAGGATCCTTCTTAGGACTGATTACAGGGTTCAGGGTCTGATAGGAGACAGGGTTAGGCTGGAGACTTGGACCTCTGAACCATTATCAGTACCTCCAAGGTGAGGGATTAGTTAGGACCCCAGTTTAGGGTCAGGTTAGACCCCCGGTCCTCTTCTTTCCTGTGACAGTGTATCAAGTCCTCAAGATTAATCCTGAGTTCAACGGATATCGTGTCAGGTAAATCTATTCTATATTTACATGCTGATGTTGCTAATCTATATGTTGAATAGAGTGTTGTTCTTTTAAGAATAGTTTACTGACATCGTACACATATCATAAGACCGCGTGACAGGGGCACATACTTTCTCCATATTAATGTCTATAGATGTAGATGAGGACAGAGAAGCCCCCGGAGGAGGATGTGGGGGGCACATACTTTCTTCCATATTAATGTCTATGGATGTAGATGAGGACAGAGAAGCCCCCGGAGGTGGATGTGGGGGGCACATACTTTCTTCCATATCAATGTCTATAGATGTAGATGGAGGACAGAGAAGCCCCCGGAGGTGGATGTGGGGGCACATACTTTCCTCCATATTAATGTCTATAGATATAGATGGAGGACAGAGAAGCCTCCGGAGGAGGATGTGGGGGGCACATACTTTCCTCCATATTAATGTCTATAGATGTAGATGAGGACAGAGAAGCCCCCGAAGGAGGATGTGGGGGGCACATACTTTCTCCATATTAATGTCTATAGATATAGATGGAGGACAGAGAAGCCCCCGGAAGAGGATGTGGGGGGCACATACTTTCTTCCATATCAATGTCTATAGATGTAGATGGAGGACAGAGAAGCCCCCGGAGGTGGATGTGGGGGCACATACTTTCCTCCATATTAATGTCTATAGATATAGATGGAGGACAGAGAAGCCTCCGGAGGAGGATGTGGGGGGCACATACTTTCCTCCATATTAATGTCTATAGATATAGATGGAGAACAGAGAAGCCCCCGGAGGAGGATGTGGGGGGCACATACTTTCTCCATATTAATGTCTATGGATGTAGATGAGGACAGAGAAGCCCCGGAGGAGGATGTGGGGGGCACATACTTTCCTCCATATTAATGTCTATAGATGTAGATGAGGACAGAGAAGCCCCGAGGAGGATGTGGGGGGCACATACTTTCCCCATATTAATGTCTATAGATTAAGTGAGGACAGAGAAGCCCCCGGAGGAGGATGTGGGGGGCACATACTTCTCCATATTAATGTCTATGGATGTAGATGAGGACAGAGAAGCCCCCGGAGGTGGATGTGGGGGACATACTTTCTCCATATTAATGTCTATAGATGTAGATGAGGACAGAGAAGCCCCCGAAGGTGGATGTGGGGGGCACATACTTTCCTCCATATTAATGTCTATGGATGTAGATGAGGACAGAGAAGCCCCCGGAGGGGATGTGGGGGGCACATACTTTCTCCATATTAATGTCTATGGATTAGATGGAGACAGAGAAGCCCCCGGAGGTGATGTGGGGGGCACATACTTTCTCCATATTAATGTCTATGGATGCAGATGAGGACAGAGAAGCCCCCGGAGGTGGATGTGGGGGGCACATACTTTCTCCATATTAATGTCTATGGATGTAGATGAGGACAGAGAAGCCCCCGGAGGAGGATGTGGGGGGCACATACTTTCTCCATATTAATGTCTATAGATTAGATGAGGACAGAGAAGCCCCCGGAGGAGGATGTGGGGGGCACATACTTTCTCCATATTAATGTCTATAGATTAGATGAGGACAGAGAAGCCCCCGGAGGGGATGTGGGGGGCACATACTTTC
>JARQOD010003477.1:0-64367 GCA_033576555.1 Oophaga sylvatica | reverse complement strand
GGGGGGTGACGCTCCCGGAGGGGGTCGCGCACTGTGGGGGGTGACGCTCCCGGAGGGGTCGCGCACTGTGGGGGGTGACGCTCCCGGAGGTGGCCGCACACTGTGTAGGGGGGTGACACTCCCGGAAGTGGCCGCGCACTGTGGGGGGGGGGGGGAGGTGACGCTCTCGGAGGCGGCCGCGCACTGTGTGGGGGGGGTGACGCTCCCAGAGGTGGCCGCGCACTGTGGGGGGTGACGCTCCCAGAGGGGGTCGCGCACTGTGGGGGGTGACACTCCCAGAGGTGGCCGCGCACTGTGGGGGGGGTGACGCTCCCGGAGGTGGCCGTGCACTGTGGGGGGTGACGCTCCCGGAGGTGGCCGTGCACTGTGGGGGGGTGACGCTCCCGGAGGTGGCCGCACACTGTGTAGGGGGGTGACACTCCCGGAAGTGGGGGGGGAGGTGACGCTCTCGGAGGTGGCCGCGCACTGTGTGGGGGGGTGACGCTCCTGGAGGTGGTGGTGCACTGTGGGGGGGGGAGGTGACGCTCTCGGAAGTGGTCGTGCACTGTGGGGAGGGGGTGACGCTCTCGGAGGTGGTCGTGCACTGTGGGGGGGGGTGACGCTCTCGGAGGTGGTCGTGCACTGTGGGGGGGGGGGTGACGCTCTCGGAGGTGGTCGTGCACTGTGGGGGGGGGGTGACGCTCTCGGAGGTGGTGGTGCACTGTGGGGGGGTGACGCTCCCGGAGGTGGCCGCACACTGTGTGGGGGGGTGACACTCCCGGAAGTGGCCGCGCACTGTGTGGGGGGGGGAGGTGACGCTCTCGGAGGTGGCCGCGCACTGTGGGGAGGGGGTGACGCTCTCGGAGGTGGTCGTGCACTGTGGAGAGGGGTGAGGCTCTCGGAGGTGGTCGTGCACTGTGGGGGGGGTGACGCTCTCGGAGGTGGTGGTGCACTGTGGGGGGTGACGCTCCCGGAGGTGGGGGTGCACTGTGGGGGTGGGGGGGTGACGCTCCCGGAGGTGGTCGCGCTCTGTGGGGGGGGTGGCCGCGCACTGTGGGGGGTGACGCTCCCGGAGGTGGTCGTGCACTGTGGGGGAGACGCTCCCGGAGGTGGTGGTGCACTGTGGGGGGGGGGGGGGGGTGACGCTCCCGGAGGTGGTCGCGCTCTGTGGGGGGGGTGGCCGCGCTCTGTGGGGGTGACGCTCCCGGAGGTGGTCGTGCACTGTGGGGGGAGACGCTCCCGGAGGTGGTGGTGCACTGTGGGGGGTGACACTCTCGGAGGTGGTCGTGCCTGTGGGGGGTGACGCTCTCGGTGGGGGGTGACGCTCTCGGAGGTGGTCGTGCACTGTGGGGGGTGACGCTCTCGGAGGTGGTGGTGCACTGTGGGGGGGTGACGCTCCCGGAGGTGGGGGTGCACTGTGAGGGGGTGACGCTCCCGGAGGTGGGGGTGCACTGTGGGGGTGGGGGGGTGACGCTCCCGGAGGTGGTCGCGCTCTGTGGGGGGGTGGCCGCGCACTGTGGGGGGTGACGCTCCCGGAGGTGGTCGTGCACTGTGGGGGGAGACGCTCCCGAGGTGTGGTGCACTGTGGGGGGTGACGCTCTCGGAGGTGGTCGTGCACTGTGGGGGTGACGCTCTCGGTGGGGGGTGACGCTCTCGGAGGTGGTCGTGCACTGTGGGGGGTGACGCTCTCGGTGGGGGGTGCACTGTGGGGGGGGGGGGGAGTGACACTCCCAGAGGTGGCCGCGCACTGTGGGGGGGTGACGCTCCCGGGCGGTCGTACACTGTGGGGGGTGACGCTCTCGGAGGTGGTCGTGCACTGGGGGGGGGTGACGCTCTCGGAGGTGGTCGTGCACTGTGGGGGGGTGACGCTCTCGGTGGGGGGGTGACGCTCCCGGGGCGGTCGTACACTGTGGGGGGGTGACGCTCCGGAGGTGGTCGTGCACTGTGGGGGGGTGACGCTCCCGGAGGTGGTCGTGCACTGTGGGGGGTGACGCTCCCGGGGCGGTCGTACACTGTGGGGGTGACGCTCCCGGAGGTGGTCGTGCACTGTGGGGGGGTGACGCTCCCGGAGGTGGTCGTGCACTGTGGGGGGGTGACGCTCCCGGGCGGTCGTACACTGTGGGGGGGTGACGCTCCCGGGCGGTCGTACACTGTGGGGGGTGACGCTCTCGGAGGTGGTCGTGCACTGTGGGGGGTGACGCTCTCGGTGGGGGGTGACGCTCTCGGTGGGGGTGCACTGTGGGGGGGGGGGAGTGACACTCCCAGAGGTGGCCGCGCACTGTGGGGGGGTGACGCTCCCGGAGGTGGTCGTGCACTGTGGGGGGGTGACGCTCCTGGGGCGGTCGTACACTGTGGGGGGTGACGCTCCCGGGCGGTCGTACACTGTGGGGGGTGACGCTCTCGGAGGTGGTCGTGCACTGTGGGGGTGACGCTCTCGGTGGGGGTGACGCTCTCGGTGGGGGGTGCACTGTGGGGGGGGGAGTGACACTCCCAGAGGTGGCCGCGCACTGTGGGGGGGTGACGCTCCGGAGGTGGTCGTGCACTGTGGGGGGGTGACGCTCCCGGGCGGTCGTACACTGTGGGGGGGTGACGCTCCCGGGGCGGTCGTACACTGTGGGGGGTGACGCTCTCGGAGGTGGTCGTGCACTGTGGGGGGTGACGCTCTCGGTGGGGGGTGACGCTCTCGGTGGGGGGTGCACTGTGGGGGGGGGGGGAGTGACACTCCCAGAGGTGGCCGCGCACTGTGGGGGGGTGACGCTCCCGGGGCGGTCGTACACTGTGGGGGTGACGCTCTCGGAGGTGGTCGTGCACTGTGGGGGGTGACGCTTTCGGTGGGGGGTGACGCTCTCGGTGGGGGTGACGCTCCCGGCCTCACCTTGTCCGCATTGATGATGTCCTTCTTGCTGATGATCCCGGTGCTCTCCGGTTCCACGCCGCCCAACTCAAGAATATCCCGGACATCTGCGCCAGTCGCCATGGTAACACTGACCGAAAGCGAAGAACTCTCCGGCGTCAGGAGACACAACAGCGTTCGTGCACGTACAGGAGCGCGGACACAACAGCCGGTGCGGACCCTCTACCGGGAACACAGCGGGATCTCGGCGCGGCCTGATGACGTCACACTGAAGCCGCTTGTCGCGCAGTGATGACGATGGAGAATAATGTGCGCACCTGGTGGAGAAGCGGGAAATAACACCGACCGAGAGCGAAGCCCGGAATCTCCGGACTGAGCGGGAATAACGTCGACGGTGTCCGTGCACGGAGAGCGAAAATAAAGCAAGTGCCATCCTGCCGGGACAGCGGGTGTGAGGGTCTAAGCTGGGACTGTCCCGCTCAATCCGGGACAGCTGGAGGTATGCAAGTCTGTCATAGAGCAGAAGATCTCACACAATCTATACACCACTATATAGAATCTATACACCTCTATATACCGCTATATACAATCTATATACCGCGATATATAATCTATACACCTCTATATACCACTATATACAATCTATATACCACTATATACAATCTATACACCTCTATATACCTCTATATACCACTATATACAATCTATATACCTCTATATACAATCTATACACCTCTATATACCACTATATACAATCTATACACCTCTATATACCTCTATATACAATCTATACACCTCTATATACCTCTATATACAATCTATACACCTCTATATACCGCGATATAGAATCTATACACCTCTATATACCACTATATAGAATCTATACACCTCTATATACCACTATATACAATCTATACACCTCTATATACCGCTATATACAATCTATATACCGCGATATATAATCTATACACCTCTATATACCACTATATAGAATCTATACACCTCTATATACCACTATATACAATCTATACACCTCTATATACCGCTATATACAATCTATATACCGCGATATAGAATCTATACACCTCTATATACCACTATATAGAATCTATACACCTCTATATACCACTATATACAATCTATACACCTCTATATACCACTATATACAATCTATACACCTCTATATACCGCTATATACAATCTATACACCTCTATATACCTCTATATACAATCTATACACCTCTATATACCTCTATATACAATCTATACACCTCTATATACCGCTATATACAATCTATACACCTCTATATACCTCTATATACAATCTATACACCTCTATATACCTCTATATACAATCTATACACCTCTATATACCGCTATATACAATCTATACACCTCTATATACCTCTATATACAATCTATACACCTCTATATACCACTATATACAATCTATACACCTCTATATACCACTATATACAATCTATACACCTCTATATACCACTATATACAATCTATATACCTCTATATACCACTATATACAATCTATACACTCTATATACCGCGATATAAAATCTATACACCTCTATATACCGCTATATACAATCTATATACCTCTATATACCACTATATACAATCTATACACCTCTATATACCGCTATATACAATCTATACACCTCTATATATAATCTATACACCTCTATATACCGCGATATAGAATCTATACACTCTTATATACCGCTATATACAATCTATACACCTCTATATACCACTATATACAATCTATACACCTTATATACCTCTATATACAATCTATACACCTCTATATACAATCTATACACCTCTATATACATTACTATACACCTCTATATATAATCTATACACCTCTATATACCACTATATACAATCTATACACCTCTATATACACACTATATACAATCTATACACCTCTATATACTACCTCTATATACAATCTATATACCTCTATATACCACTATATACAATCTATACACTTCTATATACCGCGATATATAAATCTATACACCTCTATATACCGCTATATACAATCTATATACCTCTATATACCACTATATACAATCTATACACCTCTATATACCGCTATATACAATCTATACACCTCTATATATTAATCTATACACCTCTATATACCGCGATATAGAATCTATACACCTCTATATACCGCTATATACAATCTATACACCTTATATTACACTATATACAATCTATACACCTCTATATACCCTATATACAATCTATACACCTCTATTATAACAATCTAATATACCCTATATACAATCTATACACCTCTATATACAATCTATACACCTCTATATACAATCTATACACCTCTATATACAATCTATACACCTCTATATACATCTATACACCTCTATATACAATCTATACACCTCTATATAAATCTATACACCTCTATAATATACCTCTATACTAAATCTATACACCTCTATATACCGCTTATATACAATCTATACACCTCTATATATACCACTATATACAATCTATACACCTTTATATACCTCTATATACAATCTATACACCCTCTATATACCCTATATACAATCTATACACCTCTATATACAATCTATACACCTCTATATACACTATACATATATACTATACAATCTATACACCTCTATATACCGCTATATACAATCTATAACCTCTATATACCACTATATACAATCTATACACCTTTATATACCTCTATATACAATCTATACACCTTATATATACCCTATATTACAATCTATATACCTCTATATACCTCTATATACAATCTATACACCTCTATATACCGCTATATACAATCTATACACCTCTATATACAATCTATACACCTCTATATACCACTATATACAATCTATACACCTCTATATACCGCTATATACAATCTATACACCTTTATATACCTCTATATACAATCTATACACCTTTATATACCTCTATATACAATCTATACACCTTTATATACCGCTATATACAATCTATATACCTCTATATACCTCTATATACAATTATACACCTCTATATACCACTATATACAATCTATTATACCTCTATATACAGCTATATACAATCTATACACCTCTATATACCACTATATACAATCTATACACCTCTATATACCGCTATATAACAATCTATACACCTCTATATACCATTATATAATTATTATTATTATTATTATTTATTTCTATAGCACCATTGATTCCATGGTGCTGTACATGAGAAGGGGTTACATACAGATTACAGGTATCACTTACAGTAAACTAACAATGACAGACTGATACAGAGGGGAGAGGACCCTGCCCTTTTGGGTTACATTCTACAGGATGGGGGACGGAGACAGTAGGTCGGGGGGTTGCAGCAGTTCTGTTGTTGGTTGAGGCGATATCTCCGGTGTTGGTGAGGTGGTAGCTACGGTGTTGGTGAGGTGGTAGCTCCGGTGTTGGTGAGGCGGTAGCTCCGGTGTTGGTGAGGTGGTAGCTCTGGTGTTGGTGAGGTGGTAGCTCCGGTGTTGGTGAGGCGGTAGCTCCGGTGTTGGTGAGGCGGTAGCTGCGGTGTTGGTGAGGCGGTAGCTGCGGTGTTGGTGAGGCGGTAGCTCCGGTGTTGGTTGAGGCGGTAGCTCCGGTGTTGGTTGAGGCGGTAGCTCCGGTGTTGGTTGAGGCGGTAGCTCCGGTGTTGGTGAGGTGGTAGCTCCGGTGTTGGTTGAGGTGGTAGCTCCGGTGTTGGTGAGGTGGTAGCTCCGGTGTTGGTGAGGTGGTAGCTCGTGTTGGTGAGGCGATATCTCCGGTGTTGGTGAGGTGGTAGCTCCGTGTTGGTGAGGCGGTAGCTCCGGTGTTGGTGAGGCGGTAGCTCCGTGTTGGTGAGGCGGTAGCTCCGGTGTTGGTGAGGCGGTAGCTCCGGTGTTGGTGAGGTGGTAGCTCTGGTTTGGTGAGGTGGTACTCCGGTGTTGGTGAGGCGGTAGCTCCGGTGTTGGTGAGGCGGTAGCTCCGGTGTTGGTGAGGCGGTAGCTCCGGTGTTGGTGAGGCGGTAGCTCCGGTGTTGGTTGAGGCGGTAGCTCCGGTGTTGGTTGAGGCGGTAGCTCCGGTGTTGGTGAGGTGGTAGCTCCGGTGTTGGTTGAGGTGGTAGCTCCGGTGTTGGTGAGGTGGTAGCTCCGGTGTTGGTGAGGCGATATCTCCGGTGTTGGTGAGGTGGTAGCTCCGGTGTTGGTGAGGCGGTAGCTCCGGTGTTGGTGAGGCGGTAGCTCCGATGTTGGTTGAGGCGGTAGCTCCGGTGTTGGTGAGGCGGTAGTTCCGGTGTTGGTTGAGGTGATATCTCCGGTGTTGGTGAGGCGGTAGCTCCGGTGTTGGTGAGGCGGTAGCTCCGGTGTTGGTGAGGCGGCAGCTCCGGTGTTGGTGAGGCGATATCTCCGGTGTTGGTGAGGCGATATCTCCGGTGTTGGTGAGGTGGTAGCTCCGGTGTTGGTGAGGCGGTAGCTCCGGTGTTGGTGAGGCGGTAGCTCCGATGTTGGTTGAGGCGGTAGCTCCGGTGTTGGTGAGGCGGTAGTTCCGGTGTTGGTTGAGGTGATATCTCCGGTGTTGGTGAGGCGGTAGCTCCGGTGTTGGTGAGGCGGTAGCTCCGGTGTTGGTGAGGCGGCAGCTCCGGTGTTGGTGAGGCGATATCTCCGGTAGTGGTGAGGAGGCAGCGGGGTCATTGCAGGCTGTAGACTTTCCTGAAGAGATGGGTTTTCAGGTTACATCTGAAGGATCTGAATGAGTTTGATGGTCGGACGTGTTGGGGCAAAGAATTCCAGAGGATGGGGGATATTCGGGAGAAGTCTTGGAGGCGGTTGGGTGAGGAGCGAATAAGTGTGGAGGAGAGAAGGATGTCTTGGGAGGATCGGAGATTACGTGAGGGAAGATATCGGGAGATTAGTTCAGAGATATATGGAGGAGACAGTTATGGATGGCCTTGTAGGTCAGTATTAGTCATTTGAACTGGATACGCTGAGGGAGTGGGAGCCAGTGAAGAGATTTGCAGAGGGGAGAAGCGGAGGACTAGCGAGGAGAGAGGTGAATTAGTCGTGCAGCAGAGTTAAGGATGGACTGGAGAGGTGCGAGTGTGTTAGCAGGGAGGCCAGAGAAAAGGATGTTGCAGTAGTCGAGGCGGGAGATGATGAGGGCGTGCACAATCATTTTAGTAGATTGAGGGTTGAGGAAAGGACGGATTCTTGAAATATTTTTGAGCTGAAGGCGACAGGAGGTAGAAAGAGCTTGGATGTGCGGTTTGAAGGACAGGGCAGAGTCAAGGGTTACTCCGAGGCCGTGGACTTCTGGTACGGGGGAAAGCGTGATGTCGTTAATTGTGGTAGATAGGTCAGGTAAGGAAGATCTGTGGATGGGGGAAAGATGATCAGTTCAGATTTGTCCACATTGAGTTTGAGGAAGCGGGAGGAGAAGAAGGAGGATATGGCTGATAGACACTCAGGGATTCTGGACAGCAGAGAGGTGATGTCTGGGCCAGAGAGGTAGATCTGAGTGTCATCAGCATAAAGGTGGTACTGGAATCCGTGGGACTTTGAGTTGCCCCAGGCCAAGTGTATAGATTGAGAAGAGTAGGGGGTCCTAGAACAGAGCCTTGGGGGACTCCAACAGAGAGAGGGTGAGACGAGGAGGTAGTGTGGGAGTGGGAGACGCTGAATGTGCGGTTGGAAAGGTATGAGGAGATCCAGGATAGGGCGAGGTCCTTGATGCCAAAGGAGGAGAGAATCTGTAGTAGAAGGCAATGGTCAACTGTGTCGAAAGCAGAGGACAGATCAAGAAGCAGGAGTATAGAGTATTGTCCGTTAGCTTTGGCTGTAAGTAGGTCATTAGTAATTTTGGTCAAGGCTGTCTCAGTGGAGTGATGGGGGCGGAAACCAGATTGTAGATTGTCAAAGAGCAGGTTAGATGAGAGATGGGGGAAAGTTCAGCGTGGACGTGCAGCTCCAGGAGTTTGGAAGCGAATGGGAGCAGCGATATTGGGCGATAGCTGGACATAGCGGTTGGGTCGAGGGTTGGCTTTTTGAGGATAGGCGTGATTGTGGCATGTTTGAAAGCAGAAGGGAAGGTACCGGAAGTTAGTGATAGATTGAAGAGGTGGGTTAGTGATGGGATAAGAGTGGTGGTGAGGTTGGGGAGGAGGTGGGATGGGATGGGTCGAGTGCACAAGTGGTGAGGTATGATTTGGAGAGATGAGCAAGCTCCCCTTCCGTGATGTTGGGTAAGGAGGTTATGGGGTTTGGGCATTGATCTGGTATACAAAGGGGTTTGGTGGTTGAATAATAAAGACTTGCCGTGTTTGGTCGATCTTGTTTTTGAAGTGCATGGCGAAGTCCTCAGCAGAGATGAGGAGGTAGGAGGGGGCAGTGGTGGGCGGAGGAGGGAGTTAAAAGTATTGAACAATTGTTTGGGGTTGTGGGATAAGGAAGATACAAGGGATGTAAAGTAGGCCTTGTTTAGCAGAGGTGAGAGCTGATTTGAATACAAGTGTTGCTTGTTTGAGTGCAGTGAAGTCGTCTTGTGAATGCGTTTTCTTCCAGCGCCGTTCAACAATTCTGGATGCTTGCCGAAGCTTTTTTGTGGTGTTATTGTGCCAGGGTTGTCTATTGATTCGTCGCCGTCTGTTATGCATGACAGGGGCGACCGAGTCGATGGCTGATGCAAGAGTGGCATTGTAGAAACTAATGGCAGTGTCGTGGAGTGAAGATATGGAGGACAGTGGTAGGATAGAGTCAGAGAGTTTGTGGGTGTCTAGGTGTGCAAGGTTTCTGCGGGGGTGCGCATGTTGCTGGACATGGGTGACAGGTGAGGAGGACAGGGATGAGAAAGTGAGTAGATGGTGGTCAGATAGGGGGAGAGGGGAGGTTGTGAAGTTAGATAGGGAGCAGAGACAGGTGAAGACCAGGTCGAGTGTGTGCCCATCTGTGTGCGTGGCTGAGGAGGACCACTGGGTAAGTCCAAAAGATGATGTAAGGGATAGGAGTTTAGAGGCTGCCGACTGGTGGGTGTCAATGGGGATGTTGAAGTCACCCATGATGATGGTGGGAATGTCAGCAGAGAGAAAGTGGAGGAGCCAGGTGGAGAATTGGTCAATAAAGGCAGTGCTCGGGCCCGGAGGTCGGTATATGACGGCCACTTGGAGGTTGGAGGGAGAGTAGATGCGGACAGAGTGGAGTTCAAAAGAGGGGAGGATAAGGGAAGGAAGAGGTGGGATTGGGTTAAAGATACAGTTAGAAGAAAGGAGAAGGCCCACACCTCCACCATGTCTGTTGCCGGGGCGGGGAGTGTGGGTGAAGTGGAGGCCGCCGTAACATAGCACAGCAGGGGAGGCGGTGTCGGAGGGTGTCAGCCATGTTTCAGTGAGGCCAAGGAAGGTAAAATTATGAGAGGTAAAGAGGTTGTGAATCACATGGAGTTTATTGCAGACGGAGCGGGCATTCCAGAGTGATCCAGAGAGAGGGAGCAGGGTGGTGGGCGTCAAGGGCACGGATTTGAGGTTGGAAGGATTTCGGGTGTTAATACTCGGTTGGGAGCGATAGGAGGGGGTAATAATGGGAGGTATGAGCTGTGGGGGTACAGGATTGGGAGATATGTCACCATCAGTGAGGAGAAGCAGAGAGAGACAGAGTATGTGGGAGAAGGACAGTGGGCAGCTTGTTTTGTGTCTTATTAGGAGAGATGTGAGGTTGAGGAGCAGGTCAGCAGAGGAGGTTAGGTGTGGAGGCAAGAGGGAAACAGAGATTAGTAGTTGGTTAGCGGGTGCTAGAGTTTGCGGATAGGGAAGGAGAGTGAGGATTAATGGAGGCAAAACTGGTAGAGCGTATGTCAGCATGGTGGGAGTTAAGTGTGGAAGAAATATAGTACATTTAAGAAAAGTTAGTCCTACCTTCTGTTCACTTCTGACATATTTCTCTAGTCAGTTATCCTTAAAGAGACATCCTTATAGAGACAGACCAAGGTCCAGACAGACCTATGAGTCTGCATTTATAACAAGTTAACAGCACATGAAACAGGTCAGGTGTGATCAGGAGGGAGGGCCAGCAGGCAGATTGGTTACAGACACAGGAGGGGATTAATTAGAAGTCAGAAGACAAAATACAAGGGAAATAGAGCCAAATGGACAGAAAAGGCCAAGTGACTGTTAGCATCTATGAAATAAGGTATTGCAGTAGTCTTTAGACATGCCAAGAGTAGCAGAGAGATGCAGGATGATTGGGATCAGGAAAGATGGGTTATATTATTGCAGCAGTCTTTAGACATACCTGTTGATCACTCAGGTTTCCGGACACCTCCTCTATATAAAAATCTATACACCTCTATATACCACTATATACAATCTATACACCTCTATATACAATCTATACACCTCTATATACATCTATACACCTCTATATACCACTATATACAATCTATACACCTCTATATACCTCTATATACAATCTATACACCTCTATATACCACTATATACAATCTATACACCTCTATATACCACTATATACAATCTATACACCTCTATATACCTCTATATACCACTATATACAATCTATACACCTCTATATACCACTATATACAATCTATACACCTCTATTACTATATACCATATATACAATCTATACCTCTATATACCACTATATACATTATACAATCTATAACCTCTATATACACTATAACAATCTATACACCTCTATATACCACTATATACAATCTATAACTCTCTATATACAATCTATACACCTCTATATACCACTATATACAATCTATACACCTTGTGGTGTAGTGACCCCTGATGCAGCTAGGGGCACTGTGTATGGCCCTCGGGATATGCATGGAGGCATGTGAGGGATGGACGTTATGTATCACAGAGATGGGTGGCCCTGTGATGGAAGCCTGAAGGGTATGCCACACTAAACAACATCGCTAACGGGATCGCTAAAAAACGTCACTATTTAGCGATCCCGTTAGCGATGTTGTTCAGTGCGGCAGCTTCCAGCGACGAGCTTCCTGCTGTGATCTCGCTCGTCGCTGGAATCGTTCCGGACCCTATTTTATCGTCGGCGCTCCCGCTGGGTAAGTATATATCGCTGAGTGTGGCACCTTATTTAGCGATTTAGCGGTACTTTTGTACCGCTAAAGTCGTTAAGGAGATCGCTAACCGCGATAGCGTCCTAACGACATCGCTAAATAAAGCCGCTACTAGCGATATTAAAACGATCCCGCTAGCGATCGCAATTAGTATGCGTCTTTATCGTGATCGCTAGCGGGATAGTTTAGTGTGGCAGTACCTTGAGCATGTTTTGTTCAGCAGATATACTGCTGAGAGTTTTGCTATATATTGGGAGGCTTCCAGGTGACTAGGAGAGCTGGGCAGGTCCAGTCACCTACAAACCCACCCAAGGGGTATGTGTCTGAATACCCAGGATACAGCCTGTAGGTGTTTGTGTATCAAAAGGACCTGTGATGAAGTCATGATCAGGTGACCTAACCATGTGATCCTGACCTCACCTGTGGGCGGGGTTACGGGTATGTAATGAAGTGTGCTTTGCACCTGAGAGAGAGTGTGTGGGAGTCTGTGAGTGTGAACAGACTTCCATGTGTCCAAGGCAGGACATTACAGAGAGGTCTCTGTGAATGAAGAGTGAGGCTCCAGGCAGGAGCTGAAGCATTGAAGAGCTGTATTATATGTTGCTTTGAGTTTTATGATGTAATAAACCTGATGAACTTTGGATAAGAAAAGTGCATCCTGATTTACCTCTGAAGCAGCCGAGTGAGTGAAACCTTACAATTGGTGGATGGAATTCTGGCAGCGGCCCAAGGAGCACATGTTCCAGGACTGGGAATGAGGAATCAGAGGAGGAACGGACGGTCTGTGAAAACCGTGAGTGTGACCAGTGGTCACGAATAAACTGTGCATTTATGTTGATGTGGTGCCTCTGAAGATATGAGGTATCTGAAGACGCTGTTAAGCAGTGGTGACAGGTCTGTGTTATGTTGACCGGGGTCATTGAAAATGGAGAAAAAGCATGCTGAGAGGATACCTCAGAGGAGGTGTCCGGAAACCTGAGTGATCAACAGGTAACAGACAGGAGTCTGTGTTGTACTGACGGGTCAGTGAAAGACTTTTTTTTTTTTTCCTTTGTGGGATGCCTCTATGAGAGAGGAGGTGTCCGGAAAATCTCTCTGGCCGAGAGTGACAGACAGGAGTCTGTGGTGTGCTGACGGGTCAGTGAGAAAGACTGTATTTTGTGTTTGCTGGGTAACTCTGAGGCTGAGGTCTCCAGGAACCTGTGTGGCTGACGCCAACAGGGGACGGTCTTGACAACCGTGCTAGGCTGGTCGGGATCAGTGAGAAGAATCAGTGAGAAACTGTTTTTTTTTTTTTCTGGAACACATGCGAGGTGTTTGCTGTGGCTCGTGGAGTCATGAAGGTGACAAGCGGCAAGACAGCGCAGCGTGCAGAGACTTGTGGTAGCAGGAGCTACAGTGACTGTTGCAGCAAGAAGTTCAGCAGCCGGAGCTGCAGTAACAGCCACAGCAGCTTAGGAGTAGCATCTGGAGGTGCTGGTTGTTGGTGGCTGCAACGGAAGCGGTGGCACTACCAGCAGGAGCTGGTGTGGTAAAAAGGACAGTGTGAACCGAGGCACACAAACTCTTAAAGGGCCAGTACACGCCCTAAGTGAAAGTCACTGTCTAAGGGTACTGTGTGGACTGGGGCCTGTAAGAGCCGTGGTGTGTACCCCAGTGATGGGTGGTGTCCCTAAAAGGGGAGGAGTCCCAAAAGGGGGCGGCAACCCAAAACAGGGATGGTTACCCTAAAGGGGGCGGAGTCACAAAAGGGGGCAGTAACCCAAATTGGGATGGTGGCCCAAAAGGGGTGGAGTCCCAAAAGGGGGCGGTAACCCAAATTAAGATGGAGTCCCAAAAGGGGGCGGTAACCCAAATTGGGATGGTGGCCCAAAAGGGGGCGGAGTCTCAAAACGGTGAAGTTGATAAAGTGTGGTGTTGTTCAGAGGAGGGAGCCTCACAACAGCAGGCGGCTGTAGTGGTTCCTTGTCGTGTGATGTGTGAAAAGAAGGTAACACCTAATATCGATAGTCTAGAGTTCCAGGTGACCGGGGAGAAAGTGTGGGTCAGACCAACTCGGGTACTTGGACGTGACAAGACGTGTGACCGTGAGAAACGGTATAGCTCCAGGAAAGGGGGCAGAGACCTGTCTAAGGGGGAACGTGTTGTTCCAGGATGACGGGGAGTGGGAGTGACTCCTATGCAGACTGTGACTCGACCGCAAGGGAAAGTGAGTGCAGTAAGCTGGAGCTCTCTGAAGTTACCGAGAGTCGTGAGACAGTGGAAATGCGGATGCAGAAACGGGCGGAACTCTGGAGAGGCAAAGTGTGTGTAGGCAAGAACGCCCAGCCGAAAATGTAATTAAAGAGGTGATGGTGCGACATGTGCTGGCTAAAAGAGAGCAGGACCATGAGAGAGAGCTGTTTAAAGAAACAGTGAAAGAGACAGTCGAGCAAGAAAGGGTCCTGAGACAAATGATTGAGCACAAAGTGGAGGAGCTGGAGAAGGAAGTCTCTAAGCTCAGAGATCATCTGTCGGCATGTAAGAGTATGAACAAGGCTCTATGGAAAGAGACGGAGGTGCTCAGAGAGGCCCAAGAGAAACATCAGCAGGAGTGTCGCTGCTTGGCAGAAGAGCGAGATGGAGTTCTCCGAGAGCTCAAGATGGAGGAGGAGACTGGTGCCCAGCTCCAGAAATCTCTGGGAGAAGAAATCCAGCAAGGGAAGTGCCATGCAGATGGGCACACAAGGGAGAGCAATGTCTTGGAAAACTGTACTAATGCTCAGGACGAGGAGGTCCAACAGTCTGTCCAAGAAGGTGACGGGTCGGGTTTCAAGTGTGTAATAGAGATACCCGAAGACCTGCGAGAAGTGTGTGCCAGTGAGGAGGTGCATGAGGCCTTTAGAAAAGCGGTAGAAGCATGTAGTGTGAACTGGGTGCCAGAGATGAAACAGTTGGTCATACTGTCGACTAGGGAAGTCACAATGAAGCGGGTGGCTATCCTGAGGGACATGCACCTACATTGTCTCCGCACTAAGCAAATGATCCTGTTGAGAAATCACGAAGCCGCTCGACGTTTGGAGCAAGCAAGAAAGGCTCAAAGTCGGCTTGGATTGGTGGAAGACATCATTCAAGTGCCCAGAGGTCTGGTGAAGAAAGTCATCGGAAGACTTGGGAAAGTGATGCAGGAAATGGTGAATAAGTCCGGTGTGACGAGAGTCAGGATATCGGCTGATGACGAAGTCCAGGTCAGGGGTGAAGATGGGATGGTTCCATTCCTCGTTGTTGGATCCAGGGAGAGCCTTGGGAATATCCGGATGCTCCTGGAGTATCGTGTGTCATACTTGAGAGAAGTAGAGCAGCTACGACTGGAGAGGGAGCAGGTCAACAAAGAGCTGCAGGAAAAGGAAAGAAGATGGCCGCCACCTTCAATCCGTAGTGTTGAGAGGCGAAGAGCGCCTGATGGAAAAGGTAGAAATAGTGATGCCTCAGTTAACTCAGTGATGAGTGACCTAAGCAGGAGAACCTGTAGTGGACGAAATGAAAATGACTCAGACCAGACAGGACGTATGGGTGCAAGAGAATTACGACGCCATACTGACTGCTGGGGACACGGGTGGTCTGACAGGGGGCCATCGTTGGTAAAAGATGTGACAGTCGGATGACAGACGCCTACAAAAGGGGTCAGTAGAAGGGCCCGACTTAGAGAGACGGTTTGACTGGCAGAGACGACCGAGAAGGATCTCTGGTCGGGTAACAAGTGTTCAACCCCACAAGTTTGAACAGAGGGGGGAGGTATGTGGTGTAGTGACCCCTGATGCAGCTAGGGGGCACTGTGTATGCTCCTCGGCATATGCATGGAGGCATGATTTGTGTTGTGGTAAAGGACCTGTGATGAGGTCATGACCAGGTGACCTAACCATGTGATCCTGACCTCATCTGTGGGTGGGGTTACACCTATGTTAAAAAGTGTGCTTGGCACCTGTGGAGAGAGTTGTGGGAGTCTGCCAGTGTGGACAGGCTTCCATGTGTCCAAGGCAGGACATTACAGAGAGGTCTCTGTGTTTGAAGAGTGAGGCTCTAGGCAGGAGCTGAAGCATTGAAGAGTTGTATTGTATGTTACCATATGGTTTATGATGTAATAAACCTAAGGACTTTTTGCATAAGAAAGTGTCTCCTGATTACCTCTGAAGCAGCCGAGTGAGTTGAAACCTTACAACCTCTATATACCACTATATAGAATCTATACACCTCTATATACCACTATATAGAATCTATACACCTCTATATACCACTATATACAATCTATACACCTCTATATACCACTATATACAATCTATACACTTCTATATACCACTATATAGAATCTATACACCTCTATATACCACTATATACAATCTATACACCTCTATATACCGCTATATACAATCTATACACCTCTATATGCCACTATATACACCTCTATATGCCACTATATACAATCTATACACCTCTATATGCCACTATATACAATCTATACACCTCTATATACCGTTCAATTATACACCTTATATGCACAATACAATCTATACACCTCTATATGCCACTATATACAATCTATACACCTCTATATCCACTATATACAATCTATACACCTCTATATACCACTATATACAATCTATACACCTCTATATACCACTATATACAATCTATACACCTCTATATACCGCTATATACAATCTATACACCTCTATATACAGCTATATAGAAACTATACACCTCTATATACAGCTATATAGAAACTATACACCTCTATATACCGCTATATACAATCTATACACCTCTATATACCGCTATATACAATCTATACACCTCTATATACCGCTATATACAATCTATACACCTCTATATACGCTATATACAATCTATACACCTCTATATACAGCTATATAGAAACTATACACCTCTATATACAGCTATATAGAAACTATACACCTCTATATACCGCTTTATAGAATCTATACACCTCTATATACAGCTATATAGAAACTATACACTCTATATACCGCTTTATAGAATCTATACACCTCTATATACAGCTATATAGAAACTATACTTCACTGGCGGGTGCAGCTGGCTCGGCTGCCGTTGGGGTGAGCACTGGCGGGTGCAGCTGGCTCGTCTGCCGTTGGGGTGAGCACTGGCGGGTGCAGCTGGCTCGGCTGCCGTTGGGGTGAACACTGGCGGGTGCAGCTGGCTCGTCTGCCGTTGGGGTGAGCACTGGCGGGTGCAGCTGGCTCGTCTGCCGTTGAGGTGAGCACTGGCGGGTGCAGCTGGCTCGGCTGCCGTTGAGGTGAGCACTGGCGGGTGCACCTGGCTCGTCTGCCATAGGGGTGAGCACTGGCGGGTGCAGCTAGCTCGTCTGCCGTTGGAGTGAGCACTGGCGGGTGCACCTGGCTCGTCTGCCATAGGGGTGAGCACTGGCGGGTGCAGCTTGCTCGGCTGCCGTTGGGGTGAGCACTGGCGGGTGCAGCTAGCTCGTCTGCGGTTGGGGTGAGCACTGGCTGTTGCAGCTGGCTCTGCTGCCGTTGGGGTGAGCACTGGTGGGTGCACCTGGCTCGTCTGCCGTTGAGGTGAGCACTGGCGGGTGCAGCTAGCTCGTCTGCCGTTGAGGAGAGCACTGGCGGGTGCAGCTTGCTCGGCTGCCGTTGGGGTGAGCACTGGCGGGTGCAGCTGGCTCGGCTGCCGTTGAGGTGAGCACTGGCGGGTGCACCTGGCTCGTCTGCCATAGGGGTGAGCACTGGCGGGTGCAGCTAGCTCGTCTGCCGTTGGAGTGAGCACTGGCGGGTGCACCTGGCTCGTCTGCCATAGGGGTGAGCACTGGCGGGTGCAGCTGGCTCGGCTGCCATTGAGGTGAACACTGGCAGGTGCAGCTAGCTCGTCTGCGGTTGGGGTGAGCACTGGCTGTTGCAGCTGGCTCTGCTGCCGTTGGGGTGAGCACTGGTGGGTGCACCTGGCTCGTCTGCCGTTGGGGTGAGCACTGGTGGGTGCAGCTGGCTCGGCTGTCGTTGGGGTGAGCATTGGCGGGTGCAGCTGGCTCGGCTGCCGTTGGGGTGAGCACTGGCGGGTGCAGCTGTCTCGGCTGCCGTTGAGGAGAGCACTGGCGGGTGCAGCTTGCTCGGCTGCCGTTGGGGTGAGCACTGGCGGGTGCAGCTTGTTCGGCTGCCGTTGAGGAGAGCACTGGCTGTTGCAGCTGGCTCGGCTGCCGTTAGGGTGAGCACTGGCGGGTGCAGCTGGCTCGTCTGCCGTTAGGGTGAGCACTGGCGGGTGCAGCTGGCTCGTCTGCCGTTGGGGTGAGCACTGGCGGGTGCAGCTGGCTCGGCTGTCGTTGGGGTGAGCACTGGCGGGTGCAGCTGGCTCGGCTGCCGTTGAGGTGAGCACTGGCGGGTGCAGCTAGCTCGTCTGCCGTTGAGGTGAGCACTGGCGGGTGCAGCTAGCTCGTCTGCCGTTGAGGAGAGCACTGGCGGGTGCAGCTTGCTCGGCTGCCGTTGGGGTGAGCACTGGCGGGTGCAGCTGGCTCGGCTGCCGTTAGGGTGAGCACTGGCGGGTGCAGCTGGCTCGGCTGCCGTTAGGGTGAGCACTGGCGGGTGCAGCTGGCTGTGCTGCCGTTGAGGTGAGCACTGGCGGGTGCAGCTAGCTCGTCTGCCGTTGGGGTGAGCACTGGCGGGTGCACCTGGCTCGGCTGCCGTTGAGGTAAACACTGGCGGGTGCAGCTGGCTCGGCTGCCGTTGGGGTGAGCACTGGCGGGTGCAGCTAGCTTGTCTGCCGTTGGGGTGAGCACTGGCGGGTGCAGCTGGCTCGTCTGCCGTTGGGGTGAGCACTGGCGGGTGCAGCTGGCTCGTCTGCCGTTGGGGTGAGCACTGGCGGGTGCAGCTGGCTCGTCTGCCGTTGGGGTGAGCACTGGCGGGTGCAGCTGGCTCGTCTGCCGTTGGGGTGAGCACTGGCGGGTGCAGCTGGCTCGTCTGCCGTTGGGGTGAGCACTGGCGGGTGCAGCTGGCTCGTCTGCCGTTGGGGTGAGCACTGGCGGGTGCAGCTGGCTCGGCTGCCGTTGGGGTGAACACTGGCGGGTGCAGCTGGCTCGTCTGCCGTTGGGGTGAGCACTGGCGGGTGCAGCTGGCTCGGCTGCCGTTGGGGTGAGCACTGGCGGGTGCACCTGGCTCGTCTGCCATTGGGGTGAGCACTGGCGGGTAGTGTTGAGCGATACGATACTGCAAATATCGGGTATCGGCCGATATTAGCTGTATCGGGCTTTCGATTCCGAGTACCGATATTTTCGTCATATCGGATACCGGAATCGGATTTGTCACTGTCACTGTGAGTGTCCGTCGGTCGGGTCTGTCAGGAGTCAGCGGCACTTACCTGGCAGAAGATCTCCGGCGGTCACGTCCTGGACTGCTTGATGGCCGCCATTATCTTCTCCCTGGCGGTCACATGCAGTTTTTTGCGATAACTGCAGTGACTGCTGGGTAATCCCGGCCGTAAACCAGTCCGATGACGTCACCGCCGGGGAAGCAGGTAATCAGCTGTGCTGCGCCGGGATGTCAGGCTCTGCCTGTCATTCTGATGTAGCAGAGCTGGATCGTCGTGGGACACTTGTTACTATGGACTGCGTCGGACAGGTGGTATACTGCTGTTTTTTTTTTTTTTCATTTTTTTACAGGAGATCGATGGCGTCGCAGGATGAGACTGTAATAAAAGTAATGAAAACTGTGTTGTGTTTTTTATTAAATTAAAAAATTTTTTTATGAACATTCACCCGTCCGGGTACATCAACAATTTAACTATTTACATACAGTGACCCTGTCCGGGTTATTTATAATTCTTTGGCAGGGGTGTTCCAGGTACCACCTGGTACTCTTCTGATGCTTGCCAAACATCCGAGACACCAAGGACCACCAGGACCTGATGACGTCGTGTGGCCTGTACAGTCAAGTCGTGACCCGCTATCTGTGTCTGTGTGGCCACCTCTTTCATCTCCCTCCGGGTCTGGAGCCCTATGTCCCGGACTGAACGAACCCCAGGGGGCCTAACAGGCGCCGGGTACGGGCCAGCTATAGTTATCATGTCCATAGCTGGGGCTGCTGAGGAGACCACTGAGGGAGGCTGGGGAGATTTACGGCGTGGGGTAGGCACTTGTGCAGAGGCCTGGATGTGGGAGGCTGAAGGCTCCGAGGGTCTCACAGGTTCCTGACACTCTGGGGAGTAGGGGTCGCACCTGGTAACATTTAGGGCGTACCATCCATTGTAACCCCAGTGTCGGGTGTAAGTCACCAAGTCTCCTGGCAACAGGTCCCTCCCCGGGTGTCCTTCTGGGAGATGAGTCTCCACGTCCCGCCGGGTCACAAACACTTCTAAATAAAGTCCAGGCTCCTGGATGAAGCCCCAACCACCTTTCAATTTAAAGCTCCGTACTGCACCCTTACGCCGCGGCTCCCACAGGGTTCCTTTATCTTTTCTCATCCGGTCCTTATCTGCACGGTCCTTCTCCAGGTGACGTTGCCGAAGCTTTTGGGATTCTCGCTGCTCCCTTTGTCGCTCTGCTTCCCGCTCCCAACGTCTCCACTCTTCCTCCTGACGCCGGTTGTAATTCTCCTCCACCAGCTGCTCCATGTCTCCACCATCAAACTGCAGCTTATGATGTCTGGTTTGCGGCAGCTCTCCTGGCGCCCCCCAGTCCTGGCGGCGCTCACCTGCGGAGGAAGCAGCCGGCTCTGGAACAGATGACAGTCGGGGCTCCGGTACAGGCAGGTAGACCTCTGGTGCCTGCGCGGCCTCCTCCATGAGGACGGGTGTCGCTTCTTCTGTCTCAGCGACGGGGGCAGACAGCGGGATCTGGGGTGCTGCCGGTGCAGAGTTTTTTGCAGGAACGGGTGCCTCCACTGCTACAACGTCAACCGGATCACATTGCAAGGACTCCTCTACTAGAACGGGTGCCTCACCTTCCGGTACAGACACTTCAGGTAAGAGGGATTGGCGCCGCTCCAAGTTTATTTTTAGGGCACGCCAGCTGGCTTCCATCCTGGCAACCTCCTCCCGGTGCCGGGCCAGGCCTCTTAGGGTATCCTCCGCTTCTTGCAGCGTAGGAGGGTTTCCAGGCCGGGTGCCCAACGGTGGTTCCGTGGCGATCGGGTCGCTTCCGTGGGGGGAGAGCTCTGACTGCTCCATCCCTTCACACTTCTGCTCGTGTCCATTAGCCATCTCTGCCAAGTCACATGTGTCATTAGCATCTGGAGAGGGCCCCTCTTTTGTAGTGAGGCGGGACCTTCGTGTTAGTTTCCGCACACTGAGGAGGATGAGGAGGCGGAACTGAAGAGCTGTGGGGCACGATCTTACATTGCAGTAACATTTAGAGTGGTCGGCCACTGAGTGAGTGTACACCCACGAAGAGCACCCCTTCTTCTTCACCAGTGCCTCGTCGTGACGCAGATATGGCTGAAAAATGGCAAATACATTCTCTGATGATTTTAGCAATTCTCAAGCACAAAACCAGTTCAATTCAGGCACACAGGACTCGCTTATAGCGAGCTACAGAGTCCTGTTCTTGACGCCCAAGTTGAGTCGCACAGAGCCAGAGGTTTTGGGGGTACTTGGCACCGAGCCCGTCGACTTCTATGGGGTATGTCACGGCTTTACCCGGCAATTGAATCAAAGTCTATTTTACTATGTAGAAGTGTATAAACTATAAATATATGTATATATATTGTGAGACAGTGAAGGAATATGTGGTGAATGAGGTGTATATTTCACCTAAGTACCTTGCTGACTGGTATGAGCGAAATGTGTGGCTTTGTAAACCTGGTGGTAAAGAAGGGTCACTACACCTGCCATTCAGTACACGCTTGCAGCTCAGACCTGAATCCACTCAGGTGTTGATTAGGAAGCCAGAAGTAGGTGCTTGGGAGCACAGTCAGGGAGCTCATTCAGTCTGGACAGGAGTCCAGGCACGGAAGGAGACTCCGGGAGGTGGGCTCTCTCTGTCTGGGTGCTCGAGGTACCCCGGACACAAAGAGGAGACTCTGCGACACTCCATGCTGGTGACTACTGAATAGGAGGTGACCTCTCTCAAGTCTGGATGTTGGAGTTGCCTTCAGACACAAGGAGGAGTGTCTGTGAAACTCCATACTGGTAACATATATCATATGTGTTGTTTTGGGCACAGACTGGTAGAGTCTGGGTCCCGGATAGAGAGGGCCATCTATCTATGTGTAATTAGAGGCTAGACAAGCCTAGGTCTTTTGTTTATGCTTTGTTTTTATCTGTGTGCTGTGGACTTTAATAAAGCTGGTTGCGGCCAGTTTTCACCAAGCTGCTGTCTGAATGAACTGTTTCCGTGCCATTCTGTCTACCCAGACAGCGATCCTAGAGCTAAATCCCCTGAAATGCTACAATTGGTGGAGAATGCTGGGGCAGCGCAGGGCCTGATACAGTTAGTGCTGGAGTGTGTATGCAGCACAGTGGCGAGAGACAGCATTAAAGGTGAAGTCTATTGAAATAGCAGCAGAAAAAAAAAAAAAAGAAGTGTGTCAGCAGAAACGTCTGTTTGGAGCAGTCTTGGAGAGACAGTGGCCCTGATAGGGTCTGCAGAGAGAAAATGTATGCACAGCAAAGCTGAACTTGTTGTGAAAATGACTGTGGAATGTGCAGCAGCAAGAGAAACGTCTGTGGAGCAGTCTTAAAGAGACAGTAGCCTTAATAGACTTTGCAAAAGAAAAAAAAAAAGGGTGTTTGCACAGCAAGGCTGAATTTTCTGTGGAAAAAAGCTGTGTAGTGTGTATGCCTTGACTGAAGTCTGCCGTTGTGAAGACAGAGAAATCTGACAGCATGGATGACAGCATGGAGGCGCTGTTTGAACAAATGGCGCAAGTTAATGTGCAACATAAAACTGCCGTGGTTGAGACAGATAAGTCCGGCAGTATGGAGGAGCTCGTTGAGTACCTGGTGCAGGCCCAGCGAAGCATGGAGCAGAGCATGGAGCAGCAGCGCCTGCAGCACCAGCAGCACATGCAGCAGGCCCAGCAGCAATTCCTGCAGCAGCAGCAGGAGAATAACCGGTTATTTGTTGAGCAGATGACAGCACCAAAAAAGGATTTTGGTGCCGCGTCCCGAAGTAATGTTGTGAAGGCACCGGCGTTGTCCGCTATAAAGAAGGCGGTAAGACGGTCCTTGAGAAAAATGACACCTCGTGATGATGTGGAGGTATATCTTACTAGGTTTGAGAGACTGGCAGAGAAGGAGAATCTGCCACTATCTGAGTGGGCCATGGCGGTCGTACCCTATCTGATTGGGGAACCCCAAAAAGTCTGGGCTGACCTGGGCAAGCAGGACAGCGAAGACTATGCCAAGTTGAAAGCGGCGATTCTTACCCGGCTGGGTGTTACGGTTGCAGCCCGTGCCAGGAAAGTCCATGACTGGAGATACAGTTGGGAGTCTGCCGTCAGCAACACTGCCCAAAGGGTCGAAAAGGTGACAGTGGACCGTTACACCCGAGCACTTCCTCCTGAGGTACAGAGAGAAAGGTACTTTGGCCCCAAAGACTGCCTCCGTGACCAGCCGTCTGAGCGGACGTCACTTCAGAGTTCCCGGACGCTGAACTCTCCCGGTAAGAGCGTTCCAGCTGTTGGGGACATGGGGTATGCTGATAAGCGGGTTCAGGCCCGAGGGGACATGTAGGTGGAAGAGTGTGATGGACAGTGTTGGAGATGTCGTGAAATTGCAGCCAACTGTCCACTAGAGGGGGAGCCTATGTGCCGTGATGTTGGCAGATCCCTCTCTCTCTGCGCAGAACCTGTGTGTGTGACCACCGCAAACCGAAGAGACTGGACCACAGGGTCCCCGGTGGTTGTAGATGGCTGCCCAGCGCAGGCCCTCTTGGACTCAGAGAGTCCAGTGACTTCCGTATGTGACAGCCTGATTGATAGGGACTTCATCCTGATAAGCACCTGAGTATGGTGTGCATCCATGGAGACACCAAAGTCTACCCAGAGACTGCCGTGGACTTGGTCCCTAAACTCGGGGAGGTTTCATATGAAGTGGGGGTAGTGAAAAACCTGGTGCACCCTGTCATATTGGGTAATGACTTTCCTCGGTCTAAGGATCTCTGGGGGAAAAATGTTTCTGATGGACAGTGTGATGAAGCTCCTACTGGGGGTGCGCAGTCCCGAGGGCGGAACACAATGCTAGTGGGCCGTTAAACTTATGTGATAATGATGATGACCATGATAATATTGATAATGATAATGATGATCATGATAATGATGATGACCATGATGATGATGCTGATATTGATAATGATGATGATGCTAATCATAATAGTGATGATACTGATGATGACCGTGATAAAGATGAAATTTCTTTGCAGGTGATGTTGGGAGACGAGGATGGTGGTTCTCGGAACCGAGTGTCCCTGACCTGCCTGGCTCCTGTGACAATTTTGGGAGTGAGCCGGTGCGAGACCCCACTCTTAAAACGGCACAGGAAAATGTAATGGTTCTGAATGAGGTTCCCCAAGAGCCCGGCTCTGAGGAGAGGTTTCCTCATGCTGCCATGAACAATAACCTATTGTATAGGGACACTGAAGTCCAGGAAGAGGTCGTAAGTCAGCTCCTAGTACCTGAGCTATATGGAAGTATAGTGCTGGGGTTATCACATAGTCACATACTTGAGGGACCACCTGAGGGAAACCAGGGACCAGATGGTGAAGTTAATGTTGTGGATGACATGTTAACTGGGGTTCCAGATCAAGATGTGGATGAGAAAAGAATTGTATGACCCTGACAGTGAGCCGGATGTGAATGAAAATGAAGTGTCTAACCCTGAAAGTGAGCCAGATGTGGCTGAGAAAAGGGGGTCAGACAGGGATAGTGGTGGTGATACTGAGTCATCTGATGACAATAAAGCAACCAGTGCAAGTGAGGAAGGCATGGTAGCAGAGGAGATTGAGAGTCCTGAGAGGAAGGCTGAGGCTGACCTTGCAGTCGGACGGAGGATGGCATCTGAAGATGTTGTACAGTTGGCCGGTTCCCTGGCGAAGACTAAGGTGAAAGACAGGACTCTGAAACTGAACACAGCACAAGTGGATGCTGTTGAAAATGAGAAGTTATCAATGTATGGTGTGGATCTGCATCAGGCCAAGGACTCTGAAGGTGATGCTGCAGAGGTGGAGAAAGCCATGGAAGTGGTGGACACCAGGCCAGGTGCCTCACCAGAGGCTGATGTCTCAAGTGAAGCTGTGAGGAACAAGACTGAAGATGTGGGGAATGACTCTGCCCCGGAATATGTCTCTGCCGGAGACAGCGGCGTGGACGGTGTACTGTCCGGATCCGTGGCTGCGACTCGCGAAGCTCGGGCCGGAAGTTCGGCGCCCGGTGCGCCATCGGAGTTCCCGAGCGACCCAAAGGATCTGGATAAATCCCAAGATGAGATTTTGAGACCTCGGGTTGGCCTTGGTGAGCTCAGGCGCATTTTCATGGAGTCTACACTTGAACCACGTCCCAGTGAGTGGGAGGGGCGATGTGTCGCTCCGTTGCCGCTGCCGATACACGGGAGCTCAGATGGGATGCAGAACGTGGTGGAAAAGAAGACTGATGGTAGGGCTTCTGAGCATGTCCTACCAGAAGAGCCTGAAGAAGGGGCCGAAGACGTAAAGGACGTCCAACAACTACAGGAGAAGATGCGTAGCCATGAGGATCTCCTGGAGAAAGAAGTAAGAGCTCTGAGTCTTATGCAAAGTGAGCCTGTACCAGAAGAGGATAAATTATGTGTACCGACCAAGAAAAACGATCAGCTCCCTCTACAGTGCCAATCGTTTGAACAGTGTGGCTCGGAATGGTCAGAGACCATGACAGAGGCGCTTGGGTTCTGTGAGATAGAATTTATGAATCAGCTGATATTTAAGAAAGTAGATGTGCTAAAGAAAGTTCAGGGGGAATTAGAGAAAACCCCTATACCTCCTGTGACAGTTGGTGACACAGGGTCAGTGCCTCAAAAACAGGAGGTACGAAAGTTTCTGAGGAAGAATCAGCGGAGCTGTTCTGACGTGCCTGGTCGTACTTATCTGGTGAGCCACTATACCGAGACTGAGGCTGGCACTAAGGTCAAGCTGAAACCGTGCAGGACACCCGAGGCCCGCAGAGAGCATAGGCCTGGGACGGTACAGCGTAGTGCGGTTGCTTTAAGTGAAGATACAGATGACAATGGTGAAGATGAACTTGGTGTTGGACATAACTGGTCCGGAGTTCACTGTCTCTTTAGGATTGTTGACCAGCCCTCCGGTCTGGATGACCAGCCCTCCGGTCTGGAGAAGAGGGGGGGGATATGTGAGACAGTGAAGGAATATGTGGTGAATGAGGTGTATATTTCACCTAAGTACCTTGCTGACTGGTATGAGCGAAATGTGTGGCTTTGTAAACCTGGTGGTAAAGAAAGGTCACTACACCTGCCATTCAGTACACGCTTGCAGCTCAGACCTGAACCCACTCAGGTGTTGATTAGGAAGCCAGAAGTAGGTGCTTGGGAGCACAGTCAGGGAGCTCATTCAGTCTGGACAGGAGTCCAGGCACGGAAGGAGACTCCGGGAGGTGGGCTCTCTCTGTCTGGGTGCTCGAGGTACCCCGGACACAAAGAGGAGACTCTGCGACACTCCATGCTGGTGACTACTGAATAGGAGGTGACCTCTCTCAAGTCTGGATGTTGGAGTTGCCTTCAGACACAAGGAGGAGTGTCTGTGAAACTCCATACTGGTAACAGAGATCATATGTGTTGTTTTGGGCACAGACTGGTAGAGTCTGGGTCCCGGATAGAGAGGGCCATCTATCTAAGTGTAATTAGAGGCTAGACAAGCCCAGGTTTTCTGTTTATGCTTTGTTTTAATCTGTTTGCTGTGGACTTTAATAAAGCTGGTTGCGGCCAGTTTTCACCAAGCTGCTGTCTGAATGAACTGTTTCCGTGCCATTCTGTCTACCCAGACAGCGATCCTAGAGCTAAACCCCCTGGAAATGTTACAATATATATATATGTCACAATGACATGTGTGTATATATATATATATATATATATATATATATATATATATATATATATATATATATATATATTATATATATATATATATATATATAATATGTATTCTATGTGTGTATATTTTGTGTTTACAACGAAAGAAAGGGTTTTTTTTAGTTGCAATATTTTGTTCCCATAGACTTACATTGGACTTCCGGTATCGGAATCGGATATCGACGATATTTAGTGATATCGGCGATACCATTCCGATACGATATTTTTAGATATCAAGCAGTATCGCTCAACACTACTGGCGGGTGCAGCTGGCTCGGCTGCCGTTGAGGTGAGCACTAGCGAGTGCACCTGGCTTGTCTGCCGTTGGCGTGAGCACTGGCGGGTGCACCTGGCTCGTCTGCCGTTGGGGTGAGCACTGGCGGGTGCACCTGGCTCGGCTGCCTTTGAGGTGAGCACTGGCGGGTGCAGCTGGTTGATGTTACATTTGCTTTCTTAGAGACACAGATGCAAAATAGGAAATTAAAAGTTTTGTCTTATCGACATAATTTTTGACAACTTTTAGACTAAGTGCACACGTTCAGGATTATTTGCGTTTTTTTTGCGTTTTTTCGCGGGAAAAACGCGTCAAAAACGCATGAATTAAGCATCCTATCATTTAGAATGAATTCCGCAATTTTTGTGCACATGGTGCGTTTTTTTCCGCGAAAAAAACGCATCGCGGAAAATCTAGCAACATGTCCATTAATTTTGCGGATTTCTAGCGTTTTTCCCGCTATATTATTGACCTAGAAAGTTCAGGAAAAAATTGCGGTAAAAACACGTCAAAACCGCACAAAAAACGCACAAAATCCGCTCAAAAAACACGTGTTTTTGCCGCGAAAAAAGTCCGGTTTTGCTCAGGAATATTCTGCAAACATTCCTGAATGTGTGCACTTAGCCTCAATCCGTGACGGCGCAGTGTATTACTGACGGTAATGTTTGAGACTATGGTCCCAGCTCTCTTCAGATCATTGACTCCCCTATATACAGTATGATGTCCCCACTGCGCCTCTATATACAGTATGATGTCCCCACAGCTCCCTATACACAGTATGATGTCCCCACAGCTCTCTATACACAGTATGATGTCTCCACAGCTCCCGATACACAGTATGATGTCCCCACAGCTCTCTATACACAGTATGGTGTCCCCACAGCTCCCTATACACAGTATGATGTCCCCACAGCTCCCCTATGCACAGATGGTTTCCTCACAACTCCCCTATGCACAGTATGGTTTCCTCACAACTCCCCTATGCACAGTATGGTGTCCACACAGCTCCCCTATACACAGTATGGTGTCCACACAGCTCCCCTATACACAGTATGGTGTCCACACAGCTCCCCTATACACAGTATGATGTCCCCACAGCTCCCTATACACAGTATGATGAGCCCACAGCTCCCCTATACACAGTATGATGCTCCCACAGCTCACCTACACAGTATGATGAGCCTCACAACTCCCTATCACAGTATGGTGTCCCCACAAGCTCCCTATACACAGTATGGTGTCCCACACAGCTCCCTATAACAGTATGATGTCCCACAAGCTCCCCTATACACAGTATGTGTCCCCACAGCTCCCTATACACAGTATGGAGTCCCACAGCTCCCCTATACACAGTATGGTGTCCCACAGCTCTCACTATACAAGTATGATGTCCCACAGCTCCCTATACACAGTATGATGTCCCCACAGCTCCCTATACACAGTATGGTGTCCCCACAGCTCCCTATTACAAGTATGGTGTCCCACAGCTCCCCTATACACAGTATGGTGTCCCCACAGCTCCCTATACACAGTATGGTGTCCCCACAGCTCCCCTATACACAGTATGGTGTCCCACACGCTCCCTATACACAGTATGTGTCCCACAGCTCCCTATACACAGTATGGTGTCCCCACAGATCCCCTAACACAGTATGGTGTCCCCACAGCTCCCTATTCACAGTATGATGTCTCCACAGCTCCTCAATACACAGTATGTATGTGTCCCCACAGCTCCCTATACACAGTATGATGTCCCCACAGCTCCCTATACACAGTATATGGTCCCCACAGCTCCCTATACACAGTATGGTTCCCCACAGTCCCTATACACAGTATGGGTCCCCACAGCTCCCCTATTCACAGTATGTGTCCACAGCTCCCCTATACACAGTATGGTGTCCCACAGCTCTACCTATCCCCACTAAGTAGAGTCCCACAGCTCCATCACAGTATGGGTCCCCACAGCTCCACTATACACAGTATGGTGTCCCCACAGCCCCTATACACAGTATGGTGTCCCACAGATCCCCTATACACAGTATGATGTCCCCACAGCTCCCTATACACAGTATGTGTCCCCACAGCTCCTCTATACACAGTATGGTGTCCCCACAGCTCTCCTATACACAGTATGTGTGTCCCACAGCTCCCATACACAGTATGATGTCCCCACAGCTCCTCTATACACAGTAGGGATGTCCCACAGCTCCCTATACACAGTATGGATGTCCCCACAGCTCCCTATACACAGTATGAGTTCCCCTCCGATCACATAATCCCCATATCACAGTATGGTTTCCCACAACTCCCTATGCACAGTATGGTGTCCCAACTACTAGCATCCCCATATGCACAGTATGGTTTCCTCACAACTCCCCTATGCACAGTATGGTGTCCACACAGCTCCCCTATACACAGTATGGTGTCCACACAGCTCCCCTATACACAGTATGGTGTCCACACAGCTCCCTATACACAGTATGGTGTCCACACAGCTCCCCTATACACAGTATGATGTCCCACAGCTCCTAATACACAGTATGATGAGCCCACAGCTCCCTATACACAGTATGATGTCCCACAGCTCCCTATACACAGTATGATGCCCACAGCTCCCTATACACAGTATGATGTCCCACAGCTCCCTATACACAGTATGATGTCCCCACAGCTCCCTATACACAGTATGGTGTCCCCACAGCTCCCTATACACAGTATGGTGTCCCCACAGCTCCCTATACACAGTATGGTGTCCCCAAGCTCCCCTATACACAGTATGGTGTCCCCACAGCTCCCCTATACACAGTATGGTGTCCCCACAGCTCCCCTATACACAGTATGGTGTCCCACAGCTCCCTATAACAGTATGGTGTCCCCACAGCTCCCCCATATGACCACAGTACAGTGGTGTCCCCACAGCTCCCCTATACACAGTATGGTGTCCCCACAGCTCCCCTATACACAGTATGGTGTCCCCACAGCTCCCCTATGCACAGTATGGTGTCCACAGCTCCCAACTATACACAGTATGATGTCCTCCACAGCTCCCTATACACAGTATGGAGTCCCCACAGCTCCACTATACACAGTATGGTGTCCCCACAGCTCCCCTATTCACAGTATGGTGTCCTCACAGCTCCCCTATGCACCGTATGGTGTCCCACAGCTCCCCTATACACAGTATGGTGTCCCCACAGCTCCCCTATACACAGTATGGTGTCCCCACAGCTCCCTATACACAGTATGGTGTCCCCACAGATCCCCTATACACAGTATGGTGTCCCCACAGATCCCCTATATACAGTATGATGTCCCCACAGCTCCTCTATATACAGTATGATGTCTCCACAGCTCCTCTATACACAGTATGGTGTCCCCACAGCTCCCTATACACAGTATGATGTCCCCACAGCTTCCCTATACACAGTATGATGTCCCCACAGCTCCCCTATACACAGTATGGTGTCCCCACAGCTCCCCTATGCACAGTATGGTGTCCAGACAGCTCCACTATACACAGTATGGTGTCCCCACAGATCCCCTATCACAGATTGGTGTCCCCACAGCTCCCCTATGCACAGTATGGTGTCCCCACAGCTCCCCTATGCACAGTATGGTGTCCCCACAGCTCCCCTATGCACAGTATGTTGTCCCCACAGCTCCCCTATGCACAGTATGTTGTCCCACAGCTCCCTATACACAGTATGGTGTCCCACAGCTCCCCTATGCACAGTATGGTGTCCAGACAGCTCCACTATACACAGTATGGTGTCCCCACAGATCCCCTATACACAGATTGGTGTCCCCACAGCTCCCCTATGCACAGTATGGTGTCCCCACAGCTCCCCTATGCACAGTATGGTGTCCCCACAGCTCCCCTATGCACAGTATGTTGTCCCCACAGCTCCCCTATGCACAGTATGTTGTCCCCACAGCTCCCCTATGCACAGTATGTTGTCCCCACAGCTCCCTATACACAGTATGGTGTCCCCACAGCTCCCCTATGCACAGTATGGTGTCCAGACAGCTCCACTATACACAGTATGGTGTCCCCACAGATCCCCTATACACAGATTGGTGTCCCCACAGCTCCCCTATGCACAGTATGGTGTCCCCACAGCTCCCCTATGCACAGTATGGTGTCCCCACAGCTCCCCTATGCACAGTATGTTGTCCCCACAGCTCCCCTATGCACAGTATGTTGTCCCCACAGCTCCCCTATGCACAGTATGTTGTCCCCACAGCTCCCCTATGCACAGTATGGTGTCCCCACAGCTCCCCTATACACAGTATGGTGTCCCCACAGCTCCCCTATACACAGTATGGTGTCCCCACAGCTCCCCTATGCACAGCATGGTGTCTCCACAGATCCCCTATACACAGTATGGTGTCCCCACAGATCCCCTATGTGATGATACTGGAGCTCCAATTGTGCTGTGGCTAGAACTACAGTCCTCATCCTGTTTTGTACTGACAGCCCACGGAGCCAAGTTTCCCCCCTCCCTCTCTCATGCTTCCCATCAACCCCCTCCCAGCCTGCACTCAGGCAGTGTAATGTGAGCTGCCAGTGCTAGAGTTTTCCCGCTTCACAGCGGGGGTCCCATTGTCAGCAACATGTGCTGTCCCTACCCTAGCAGCCATTTTGAGACTTCATTCTGTTTTGGTTATAACACGGTGTGGATTTGTGTCAGAAACACGAAAGTTACTGTTTTGAAGCCTGTATCCATGGGCATCGTTCCCGTGGTACTGGTGAACCCGTAACTCCAACAGAACCCGAGAAATGGAATTCTCGGATTCCCCATGGACTAGCTCAGCCAAGTTTGGACTCATTTGAACTGTCATTTTAAAGTAGGATCATTGATAGTTCTGCCGTTATTCTGCTAGGTTCACAGGACGAGTTATGGTCCTTATGACTTTCAGAGCTCAAATCATACACTTCTGTCCCTGGGAGGTGGCCAGAAAAACCCTCCCCTTTTCGTGAGGTCAGCAGCCCCAGGTATAAGTCTGGCAGTGAGCCCCCCTTTCTGAGTCCTTGCTGTGATGTCCTGACTAAGAGATCTGCAAATGAACTATGATGTGTGGCTCCTCCCCCCCAGCCTGGCTTGCCTGTAAATGATCTAACTATCATGTGAGTCTTTCATTCTTAATCCCGTTTATTTTATAACTGCATTTGTACATAACTATATTGCCTCAGTTTGTTACATCTTTTTTTATATTGTATAAGCACTGCCCTTTTTTTAAGGAATAAACCTATAAATTTATTAGTTTGTTTCTCCTGCTCTATAAACGAATTTGCACGTGCCTGAAGCACTACGCTACTGTTTTGGGGTTGCTACGGACCCTCTTGATAAATTGTTCAGCAAGAAAAACCGTAGCTGGTGGCAGCTTAAAAGAAGGGGGTGTTAAGTGTTGACATATGGGGTGGCGTTGGCAGTGACGGAGCGGGTATTATAAGTGTATTACCCGGCTGCGGCTCGGAGTAATTATAATTCCCTCACTGCAGCGTGCCCAATAGCCAGCACACATCCAAGTGACCCGTCTGGCGACTGATTATCCTAGGTGCAGTTCCCTGACTGACCTGAGGGTAAGGGGGGCGCCAGAGAGTTGCAAGTTCCTAAGTGGAAGTGGGATAATTATAAATCCCTGCAGTTTACTGGGTCGGACGGCAGCAGCCGTCGTGTGTGTGCACCGGTTCATCACATATTGGTGGCAGCGGTGGGATCACAAGCCGTGATACCCCGGGCTACCGTGTGGCGGACCGTGTGCCCGTTCATCACATATTGGTGGCAGCGGTGGGATTATAGAGCATTAGTGATCTGGTCTGAGCAATCATTCCTCTCACTAAAAAACTTGCACGGTTCTTCAGGGACCCTGCATCTAAAGTTTTGGAGAACAAGCTCAGTGTTTATTAGTCCTGAGACAATTGTGTGTACTTGCGGTTACCCCTCCCTTCTTTCGGTTTTTCTATCCTATCTTTTATTTGGCAACCATGGCTACGAGGGGATACGACTGGTATAATCGGAATAGCAAGGAAGCTCTTCTTGCCATGTGCGAGTGGAGGGAGATTGTCCCCATGGCCCAAACCAAGGCCGAAGTGATCCAGGCCCTGATGGCACGGGACCACAGTGAGATCGAGGCGGGCGCAGGAGCCGGCCCCAGCCAAGGTGGTGCTGCAGCAGAGGCCCAAACCCTGCATGATTACACCCAGGGCGGGTTGGACCCTTACCTGCAGGCGGCCCTGGAGGCACTCCCAACCGACGACCGTGATGGGCGCCTGGAGCTGATCCAGCGATACAAGCAGGAGGCCAAAGCCCAGCGAGAGGCTGAGAGAGCCGAGGCCCGAGCCCAGCGGGAGGCTGAGAGAGCCGAGCGGGAAGCTCAGAGAGCCCATGAACTGGAGCTGCTCAGACAAGGGGCAATGCCCTCCACAGCTCAGAGCAGTGTGCCCAGCAGCGCTCAGAGTCCCAAGCCCCGGCCGGAGCACTTTCCCGTGATGGAAAAGGACGGAGACTTGGACACTTTTCTGCGGGCCTTTGAGAAAGTCTGCAGACAGTACCGGCTGCCTGACAACCAATGGGCCAGGTATTTGACCCCGGCTGAAGGGCAAAGCTCTGGAGGCGTTTGCTTCACTCACGCCGGATCAAGATGACAACTATCAGGCCATCAAGCAGGCCCTGATCGCCAAGTACCAGCTAACCCCTGAGGTATACCGAAAGAAGTTCCGGAACCTCCAACGTGGCCCACACGACAGTTATAGCGATGTGGTGCAAGGACTCAGGAACCACTTTGACCAGTGGATCCATGGACTGTCAGTTGACACCTTTGAGAACCTGAGGGACCTGATGATCAAAGACCAGTTCCTGCATCTGTGCCCAGCTGAGGTCCGACAGTTCATCCTGACCGAGAACCGGAGGACGCGGTCAGAACAGCACGGATCGCCGACAGCTATGAGGCCAACCGGAAAACCGAGGTGCGGAAGCCCGTCACCACCCGGGGAGGGGGTAAGCCTGCAACCAACCCCAGTGCTCCCTGCCAGTCGTCCCTCTGGAGGCACTATCCCCTTTGCCAGCGCCAGGCCTACATCAGACCCCCGCCAGTTTTTCTCCTGTAAACGGACAGGCCACATCAGCGCCACCTGTCCGGAGAGGCAGAAGAACCCACCAGCCAAGGCCTCCGGGCCCAACGCCTCTGTTCTTTGGGTGGGTGGTGTGGTGGGGAGGGTTGATGACAACGTGCAGCCCGTCCGCGTGGGGGCCCGTCTTGCTACAGGCCTCAAGGACACCGGGGCTGAACGAACCCTCATCCGACCCGAACTGGCGGCCCCTGAAGAGTTGATTCCGGGGAAAACCTTAACTGTCACCGGGATTGGGGGCGTCCACTACCCCTTGCCGATAGCCCGAGTTTTCATTGACTGGGGTGCCGGGAGCGGGGTGAAGGAAGTGGGGGTGTCCGAAAACCTGCCCACTGATGTTTTATTGGGGACTGATCTGGGGAGGATGGTGGCGTACTATGTCCCTGACACCCCTTCCCAATCTGATGATAAGGTTAACGTTAACCATGATGTTGATGTTGATGATGATGGGAAACTGAATGTGTTACCTGCTAATGCTTTGCGAAGTGATGATGCAACTGATAACCTTTCTTTCCCTAGGACTGATGTTGATAGTGATGTATCTGTGCCATCTGAATCTGTTAACCCTTTCTCTGAGGTGGTAGATGTGTCCACAGGTACAGGAGCGTTCAGTCCCGTCGCTCTGCGGAGTGAGACGGCTGAGGAACCCCTAGCAGGAGCAAGCGACAGTGCTCAAGGAAATGGGGAGGTGCATGGGAACCGGGAGGAAGGTGACGCCATGACACTGACCAGTGCCACCGAGGAAGGTAACTGGCCCATAAGTAGCACTGCTCCTGAAGTGTTGGGGGTGGATGGGGAGGTAGAGCCCATAGCAGCGCAGGCTGATGGGTCTATAGAAATCCCCGGGAGACTGCATATGTAGCTGCTGTCACCCGCAGTCAGAGTGCCCGGATCGCAGGTAGGGCCCTGCCATCTGGACCCTCCTCCGCTACAGGATGAGGACTGTAGTTCTAGCAACAGCACAAGACATGGAGCTCCAGTATCATCACACCCTATACACAGTATGGAGTCCCCACAGATCCTCTATACACAGTATGGAGTCCCCACAGATCCTCTATACACAGTATGGAGTCCCCACAGATCCTCTATACACAGTATGGAGTCCCCACAGATCCTCTATACACAGTATGGAGTCCCCACAGATCCTCTATACACAGTATGGAGTCCCCACAGATCCTCTATACACAGTATGGAGTCCCCACAGATCCTCTATACACAGTATGGAGTCCCCACAGATCCTCTATACACAGTATGGAGTCCCCACAGATCCTCTATACACAGTATGGAGTCCCCACAGATCCTCTATACACAGTATGGAGTCCCCACAGATCCTCTATACACAGTATGGAGTCCCCACAGATCCTCTATACACAGTATGGAGTCCCCACAGATCCTCTATACACAGTATGGAGTCCCCACAGATCCTCTATACACAGTATGGAGTCTCCCCACAGATCCTCTATACACAGTATGGAGTCTCCCCACAGATCCTCTATACACAGTATGGAGTCTCCCCACAGATCCTCTATACACAGTATGGAGTCTCCCCACAGATCCTCTATACACAGTATGGAGTCTCCCCACAGATCCTCTATACACAGTATGGAGTCTCCCCACAGATCCTCTATACACAGTATGGAGTCTCCCCACAGATCCTCTATACACAGTATGGAGTCTCCCCACAGATCCTCTATACACAGTATGGAGTCCCCACAGATCCTCTATACACAGTATGGAGTCTCCCACAGATTGTCATGTGTGCATTGCCACGAAGATCGTCGCGGTTGCACATTTTGACTTCTCCACAGCTGAGCTGCTGTTTCTTTGTGTTTGGCAGCTAGGGAGTTAATTCTGTCTGTGCTCGGTGCTGGGACTGGGTGCAGTTTCTCCTGGCTGCAATTGATTATTTGTTGATTGGTTTCCTTTAAATTCCTGGTTGTCTGCTTTGGGAGTTGCCAGTGAAACCTTCATGCAGACCACAGATAGGAATGAATCTGTATAGACTTTAGTTGTGAGTAGTGTTGAGCATTCCGATACCGCAAGTATCGGGTATCGGCCGATATTCGCGTTATCGGAATTCCGATACTTAATTCCGATACTTTTTCCATATCGTATACCGGAATCGGAAGTTCCCATAATTCTTTGAGAGGCAATGTGATTTTAGTCAGCCAATGAGGAATCCTACGAAGTGTGGGCACATCCTGTAATGATGCGGTCATCTTAACTAATGGCATGGCTGTGATTGGCTGCTGAAATGATGTCAGAATGCACTATAAAAGGCGCCGCAGCCATTTTAGCGTCACTGTGCTGTGAACTCAGTTAGGGACAGAACGCTGCTGTGCTGACTCTGAGGGACAGTTAGATATTGCGATTTTGTGTACTACTGTGCTTGAGGCAGGCTAGTTTACCAACCGCTGTGTAAAGCTTCATTTTGCCAGTGTTGTTTTAACAGCTCTGTGCAAGGTGGTGGTGTGACAGTGCAGGTGACGCTGCAGTTTGCTCTGCATCCACCGCTGTTTGTAGGCATCTGCACGTGTCACTTTTTTTTTTTTTTTTTTATTTTATTTAGTGGAATTGGTGCAGCTCCATTATATTAGAAAAAAATCAAATCTATTAGTGTGACGTGCTTCCATCCGTATACAATACATTGGTTGCAAACACTATAGAAGTACAGAAAGGAGCTTTTCACAGATTGTGGACAGTTGTGTTTCAGTGTTCACTTCAGTCTGTGTTTTTTACTTTTTTGAGTGCAGATCACGCTCCAGTTACATGTTCAAGCACTGCTGCTTGTACTCTGCTGAGCGTTGTCTCAGTGGCTCATCCTTTTCATTTATCTCCAATTGGTTCTGCTACATTCCATTTAAAATAAATCTAATCTATTAGTGTGACGCGCTTCCATCCGTATACAATACATTGGTTGCAAACAATATAGAAGTACACAAACGGGCCTTTCACAGCTACTGAACATGGGTTTTTAATTTTTAACTAAAATATGTATTTTTTCAAATGACACAAATATAAGTAATGTTGAAGAGGAATAGTCCTACATCCATTGTTTGCACAATATTACAGGTGTACATCATGTCCCTTAATCAACAATGTATTATTATATTTACTTGTATGCTTTTATTTAAAAGCCAAGAACACAGAAGGATAACCTTCGCACTGCAGCTGTTGTCAAAGTTCAACCCACATTATGCACTTCCAACATTGCAGCATTTGAGGCATGATGTGAGTTGGATTGGTCAAAGTTATGGAGTGAGAAGGTTCACCATCAGTACCCTATAGCATAAGTATGCTTTTGTGTTAGCATTTGTGTTAGACATGTGGATATCTGCCATAATATGTCACAATTATTTAGTTACAGATTTGTTACCAACACTAATCATTGAATGGTTTTAAATTTGACGTTTCACTTGTTTACAGCTTAGAAATAAGGGTGTAGCCTGATATCTATGTGTAGCACTAGCCACTTTAAACATGTCATGTTTTTTTAAACATGTGTAGCTAGGTAGCAGTAATTTTTGCGGACACACAGCAGGGGAACAGCAGGCGTTACTGAACCCCACTATCACTATAGCTTGTGTATTGGTCTGTGGACACGACACTTCTGAGCAGCAACTGGCAGTGTTGTAGCCCAGGGAGTATAGCTCAGGTGTAGAAAGATGAACATAACAGGAGACATGGAAAACGTTGTCAACCAGTTAGTTAATCTGAAACCGGACAGGCAAATTCAGGCGAGATCCATGCCTAGTTCATTTTCAGAAAAGTAAGCCGTTCTACATTATCGTAGGATAGTCGCATGCAACGGTCTGTTAGTACACCACCTGCAGCAGTAAAGACGCGCTCCGATAATACACTGCCAGCAGATCAAGCCAGCACCTCCAATGCATACTGGCTAAGCTCTGGCCATGTATCCAGCTTAGAGACACAAAACTTGAATGGGGAAGAGCCATCTGGGAGTACACTGAGAGGGCAAGACATGTAGTCTGTCACCATCTTACGGAAATGTTGCCTCCTGCTGACTGGAGCCGTCTCGGATGGTGTAGACATTGGTGGCGCTGCCACAAAACTTCGACACATTTGGAACATACTGTTCTTGCCCTGTGCAGAGGCGCTGCTTGTGCTCCCTCTTGTTGCAGAGCTGTCTCCACTGCCTCGACGCACAGAGCTGCTTTGTAAATCAGTAGCAGCAGCAGTGCTCTCGGCTGGAATGGAGAACATTATGGATTGCACCAGTGTGTCTTGGTACTTCCGCATTTTACGCTCCCGGTTCAACGGTGTGATGAGGCTTTGTAAGTTGTCCCGGTAGCGAGGGTCTAGGAGGGTGTACACCCAATAATCAGACGTGGTGTGAATGTGTTCGATGCGGCGGTCGTTTCTCAGCCACTGCAGCATGAAATCAAGCATGTGCTGCAGACTCCCAACTGGCCAAGAAACGTTGTCCCCTGCAAGAGGCGTCATCTCCGCCTGCTGTGCATCACCCCACCCTTGGTCTACATACTGACTAGAGCATTGTCTACCTCCCTCTGGAGCGATGTCTTCCTCCTCCATTGACTCCTCCTCATCCTCCTCACAAAGTCCTTCAAATACATATAAATTTACAAAATTTAAAACTCAAAATTTAAAAACTTTGTATCATAATTCTGTAACATCAGTTTATGGAAACACAATAGCATTACAAAAGGATAGACAAAAAATGTACATTATGTGCTTTGTAAATACATTAAAAGTTTGTAATGGTTATGAAAATATAGACAGCGACTCTGGAGGTTCAATTGTTGATACAGCATGGTACTTTGAAAGTCCTCCAGCCCTTTGTGAGGAACCACGTTGCGCTGACTGTCCAGAAGGTGATGGAATTTGTGACTCCTCATCCTCCACCTCTTCCAAAACCTCATGCCTTAGTGCTTGCAGTGTTTTTTGAAGCAGGCAGATAAGGGGGACAGTCAGGCTGACTAGTGCATCATCTGCACTCGCCATCCGCGTTGACTCATCAAACGCACGCAAAACGTGGCAGATATCCTTCATAGAGTTATTCGCCACTCATTACACTGGCAGTGGCTGCCCATTCATTATAGGATCCAATTCTAATTACTGGTTCTCACCAACAAAGCTCTCCACAGCGCAGCACCCCCCTACATCTCCTCCCTTATTTATATTTATCGGCCTAACCGACTGCTGCACTCTGCAAACGACCTTCGACTAACCTCTGCACTAATCCGTACCTCCCACTCCCAACTCCAAGACTTCACCCGCGCTGCGCCAATCCTCTGGAATGCTCTACCCAAGAAATTAGGACTATCCGCAATTTGGATGGTTTCAGGCGCTCCCTCAAAACACATTTGTTCACAGTGGCCTATCACATTCACTAATCAAAGTCATTCTATGTGTAATTCTGTGTGTGTAGCCCATTCACTATCTCCATGCATCCCTCACTTCCTTAAAATGGCTGGACCATCATTGTAAAAACACCATTGTATATAAACACCTGTACTTTGTATCTCCCACACCTCATTGTAGATTGTAAGCTTTCACCAGCAGGGGCGGCTGATTTTGCTTTAATTATTGTATTGTTAACGTTGTTACTTATGACTTGTGTTTTGAAACTGTTAAACTGTAAAGCACTGCGGAATATTATGGCGCTATATAAATAAATAATATTATTATTCTTATTATAGAGGCCCACTCAGTAGTGGTGAAGTGTGAACGCCGCAAATTGCGAGTTGACTGCGCCTGATGCAGCTGATACTCCATTACTGTTGGCTGCTGCTCACACAACCGCTCCAACATATGTAACGAGGAATTCCACCTGGTGGGTACGTCACATATGATGCGATGTTCATGAAGGTGAAATCTGCGTTGCAGAGCTGCAATCAGCGATCTGGCCATGCTGGAACGTCGCAAGTGAGCGCACTCTAGGCGGACCTTGTGCAGCAGTGCATCAAGATCCGGATAGTCCCTCAAAAAACTCTGCACGACCAAGTTGAGCACATATGACAGACATGGTATGTGAGTGAGGTTGCCAAGGCCCAGAGCTGACACCAGATTTCGGCCATTGTCACACACTACCAAGCCTGCCTGTAGATTCTCTTCCAAAAACCACACGTCACTCTCCTGCTTTATGGCATTACAGAGCTCCTGCGCTGTGTGGCTAAGATTCCCCATGGAAATTAATTTCAGGATGGCCTGTTGACATTTGGACACGGCTGTGCTCATATCGGTCGCAACAGGTAAACGTTCACGGGTCCATGTGGAGGTAGACCGTGACGGCTCCTGCAGCGATGATTCTGAGGAACTGGAGTAGGAGGAGGAATCAATGTGTACAGACTTGATTCCTGCAATCCTTGGAGTTGGCAGAACACGTACAGCGCCACTCGCAAGATCAGTACCCGGCTGCACAACATTGACCCAATGGGCAGTGAGGGAAAGGTATTGTCCCTGGCCATGGGTGTTAGAACCCTCTTGTTAGGTTTTGTTTCAGTTTGCTGGTCACATGACCTTTTTTCCCTATTTAGTCTGGCTCCGCCCTTCTGGCTTTGCTTGACTTCATTGTATTATCTACTGTTAAGCTAGCCGGGTGCTTAGGTGCCTTAATCTGTCAGTTTTGCTTGATGTTAGGATCACAAAGTATTTATTTTTCTGTTTAATTATCCATGCTACAATTTATGTTAGGAGGTGTCCACCTTTTCTCCCAGTCCCTAGATCTTGTAGGGATTACTCCCTCGCAACTATAGGTCTTCGTTCACACTAGATGAGGACTTTAGCGGGTCTGGTCGCAGGATCAGGTTCCCCGTTACATCGTAGGGATTCAGCTTAGTTGTATTGTAGGGACAGAATTCCCTTCTTTCCTTACTGGTTGTAGCAGATCATAACAATGGGTACTGGTCCACGCATCGGTGGTCAGGTGGACCTTGCTACTGAGGGCTTTTAGTAGCGCATGTTTAATTTTTCCTCAACATGCTTTTGCAGACCAGGGACGGCTTGCCTGCTGAAATGAAATCGGCTTGGCACATTGTATTGTGGGATTGACAATGATATTCAGTTACGGAAACTGTCTGTCTCCACCAGCCTGAATCACAGCATTTCAAGGGACAGGAGTTTTGCAATGCCAGCATTCAGAGCCTGTGCTCGTGCATGGTTTGCGGAGTATGGCCGTCTTTTATCCCATGCCTGTGCTACCGCTGGCTGTTTTGTGGCCTGGGAGTGTGAGGATGACAGGGAACTTGCTGCTGTGTGTGGAATAACAGTTTGTCTCTGGACAACAGTGGCCGAGGTTCTTCCATGGCGATCCTGTGAGGAAGCATAACCAGCTGTGTGTGAGCTCGATGAAGAGGCTTCAACACAACCTGAAGATGTAGGTGCTGCTGTAGGTTGGCCTACATCTCTAGTGTGTCTTTGTAACTCAACTATGTGCTTTGTCCGCACATGTTTCCACATATTTGTGGTATTGAAGTGACTGACACTTTTAGCTATTTTTAATTTTTGATTACACAGCTTGCATTTCACATAGCAAATATCATGTGCAAGTGTGTGAAAAAAGGACCACGCAGTGCAAGTCCTGGGAGCGCACATTTTGACTTTTGGAAGACAACTGCTCCGAACAGGTGCCAAACTGGAGGCTACAGGCAACCGAGTCTGCAGCCTAACTCTCCCTCCTGTTTGTACCGTTGGGGCAATGTCTTCCTCTATCTTCCTTCTATCACTAACCATTTCTCTAGGCCTCTCCCAGCTTTCAACCAAAGTACTGGTTCTCACCCACAAAGCTCTCCACAGTGCAGCACCCCTCCTACATCTCCTCCCTCATTTCTATCTATCGGCCTAACCGACTGCTGCACTCTGCAAACGACTTTCGACTAACCTCTGCACTAATCCGTACCTCCCACTCCCGACTCCAAGACTTCTCCCGCGCTGCGCCAATCCTCTGGAATGCTGTACCCCAAGAAATTAGGACTATCCACAATTTGCATGGTTTCAGGCGCTCCCTCAAAACACATTTGTTCAGAGCGGCCTATCACATTCACTAATCAAAGTCATTCTATGTATTCTGTGTAAGTGTGTGTGTGTCTCTAGCCCATTCACTATCTCCATCCCTCAGTCCCTTAAGATGGCTGGAACATCATTGTAAATGCACCATTGTATATAAACACCTATACTTTGTATCTCCCCCATCTCATTGTACATTGTAAGCTGTCACGAGCAGGGGCGACTTATTTAGCTTAAATTATTGTATTGTTAACGTTGTTACTTATGACTTGTGTTCTGAAACTGCTAAACTGTAAAGCGCTGCGGAATATGATGGCGCTATATAAATAAATATTATTATTATTCCTCTGAGCTGCTCCCACCACCTTCCTGTTCTTCATGCCATGTTGGGTATTGGACCTCATCATCTCCACTACCCTCTTCCAACACCTGCTGTTGGGTGGTCTGGCCAGCACCATGCTCAACAGAAACTGGCACCTGGGTCTCATCATCATCATCAGATGCGTTCTGCGGTGTGCTGACCATCGGCACTGTCTCACCCGCCTCTTCAGATTCAGAGAGACACAGCTGTTGCGCATCACTGCATACTCCCTCTTCTTCACATTACAGAATGCTGCTTGGCTGGGCCCCTGTTTGCAAGCCAATAGATTCTGAGAACAGAAGCAGACACTCAGCTGGCTCCTGTACAGAACTCTCTGACTGCCTGGGCAATTTGCCAGGCGGTGAAGAGACAGATGGTTGCCCAACAGTGCTGTGGTCCTGAGAGGAGGTGGAAGCAATTGAAGTCGATGCATTGGCTGAGATCCAAACAACAACGGCTTCAATTTGTTCTTCCCGCAGCAGGGGGGTACTCCGAGCTCCTACAAAAGTGCGCATAAAGGAACGCTCACGGCCCGGGGAAAACTGGTGGATGCTGTGTCACTGGGGGCCGCAGCAGCCACAGAATCCCCACGTCCTCTCCCTGAAGAAACTCCACGACCACGTGCCTTACTCCCTGCCTTCTTCATCTTGGTAGATTGATAAAGAAAGTCTGAAAAGTTATAAGGCCTAAGTGTGGTTATTCCGCAGAGACTGCAGTGAACACTGCACACAACTGTTCAGTAGGTGTGAAAGGCCCCTTTGTGTACTTCTATAGTGTTTGCAACCAATGTATTGTATACGGATGGAAGCGCGTCACACTAATAGATTTTATTTATTTGTAATAGAATGGAGCAGCAACAATTAGAGAAAAATTTCAAGGATGTGCCAGTGACACACGCTCAGCAGACTACAACCAGCAGTGGTTGAAGAACTAACTGGAGCGTGATCTGCACTCCAAAAAGGAAAACCTCAGACTACAGTGAACACTGCACACAACTGTTCACTACCCAACGCGTCTCAGCAGGAAGGCAGTCTGTGCGTCAAAACAAAGGCGCAAGCATACATCCACGTACCCTGTTTATAAAGCTATATAAAAAAAATTATGTAGTAGTGACGCACACTTTATTGAGGTACAGTATTACATCGCCATTCACCATCTGTGGCTATGCAGTCTCATCTATATATACCTTATCTATCCGTTGTCATGCTTGCAAGTCGACAGTCAGGCATAAATAGCAATTTTCACTATGCACTATGCACTTTTTAAAGGTTATGTTTGTTAATAAACATGATTATTGCCACATATTATGAGTATTACATGATGGAAATTGTATAATTTTGTATAAACTGTTTAGTGACATTATTCAGCAAATGTAACATTTTAGTAATGTCACAGATAACTTGTAATGCTGATGATGTTTTGAAGTCAGACATTCATTGTCTATACAATAAAAATGGTGTACATACTGTTACTTATCCATCATTAATGGATTCAGATATGTACTTGTATGCTTTTATGTACAACCGTATAGCAGATTCCTTAACTAATTTATTTTGTGGTTTGCATTGCTGTTCAACATGTTAATGTATGTGTTTATGTTTGTCAATTCTTTATTTATCTAGATATTAGTTTAAATGAAATCATCATCTTATGGTAGTAAAGGTTATCTTTCTCTTGTTTGAAGTATAGACATTTAAAATTGACAGGTAACAAGGAAATTACTTGATCTAGTATTTAAACATCCTCCTTGACCCTGGGCTCCAACACCGCCAGTTGTTGCTCGGAAGTGCTGTTAGCACAGTCAACACTTGCTCCTGTGTTACTGGGGTTCAGTAACGTCAGCTGGTCCTCGGTTGTGCCATTGGCTCTTTTCCTTCTGCTGCCCCTCCGGGTTCCAGCACAGTCAGCTGGTCCTCGTTACTTGCATTGGCTCTTGTACCTTCTGCTACCCGTCCGGGTTCCAGTACCGTCAACTGGTTCTCCGCAGTGCCTTTGGCCTAGGTGCCTCCATCTCGGTATCCGAGTTCCAGCAACGTCTGCTGGTCCTTGGTAGTGCTTTGGAGCACAGGTACCTCCTGCTTAGTAACCGTGTCCCAGTAACGTCAGCTGGTCCTCGGTTGTGCCATTGGCTCTTTTCCTTCTGCTGCCCCTCCGGGTTCCAGTACCGTCAACTGGTTCTCCGCAGTGCCTTTGGTCTAGGTGCCTCCATCTCGGTATCCGAGTTCCAGCAACGTCTGCTGGTCCTTGGTAGTGCTTTGGAGCACAGGTACCTCCTGCTTAGTAACCGTGTCCCAGTAACATCAGCTGGTACAAGATTGTGCTACAAATACAAGATACGGAACAAGAGACACAAGAACAATAAGCAGAAGATCTAAAAGCAGAAGAACATGAAGTATAAGACCAAAATGAAGAGCAAAATATATGCTCTAAATTCTAAGCAGAAGAAGACTAAGCAGTGTATGGGGGTGAGTCCGTTCCTCCTCGTGGTGCCCCTGGAAAATGCCTGCTGCTGCAGGCTAAACTGAACACGGACAAATACTGTTGTAATTTAAATCTTTTGTGACAGCAAGAACGGAAGGATGAAAAATTCATACTTTGACAGATTACAAGTACAGGATTCTCTGTCACAAATAAGAATATGATGAAGAAGATGAAGCAGAATATGAATAAGAATAATAGTTTAATAAGAAGAATATGAGTAATGTTAACAAAGATGAATAGCAAGAAGTTTAAGAAGAAGATAAAGAAGGTGAAGATGAAGAATAATTTGATGAAAAAGATGATGCTGCAGAAGATTATGAAGGAGAAAGTGTGTGAAAAGTTAAAAAGGTGAAGATGAAGAGCATGGAAGTTGTGTAATATACATATTTGCCAAAATATAAAAAACGTTAACATTGTCAATTTCTTCGTCAATCCGAACATCTTTAAAAAAAAAAATATTTATGCTATTCCATTTGATTGGGTTAAACATCTATGCCTTTAATGTCTCCTCAACCTTCCCCAATACATTCTACATTACTCTTTCTTGTTTTCCTTCATGTACAATTAACCAACAAGGCAAGAATGGGTTTTTTTTTAATTTCGATATTTTGTTCCCATAGACTTACATGGGACTTCCGGTATCGGTATCGGGTATCGCCGATATTTTAGTGATATCGGCGATACCATTCCGATTCCGATACTTTAGGATATCGGAAAGTATCGCTCAACTCTAGTTGTGAGCTCCTTAGTTGTTCTAAGCTCAACTTGGTTAGAGTTTATTTCCCAGACCATTTATGTTCCTTTGGTGTTTGAGTGTGTATGCAAGCGTGTGCTATCCTGTCTGTCTTATATGTCTAATCTGTGTATTTAGCTGAGATCAGCCCATATCCCTTTGGTGGTAGTCAGGATCCTTCTTAGGACTGATTACAGGGTTCAGGGTCTGATAGGAGACAGGGTTAGGTTGGAGACTTGGACCTCTGAACCATTATCAGTACCTCCAAGGTGAGGGATTAGTTAGGACCCCAGTTTAGGGTCAGGTTAGATCCCGGTCCACCTCTTTCCTGTTTCAGCTCATCAAGTCCTCAAGATTAACCCTGAGTTCAGCAGATATCGTGTCAGGTAAATCTATTCTATACTTACATGCTGATGTTGCTATACTAGTTGTTGTATAGAGTGTTGTTCCTGTATTAATAGTTTACTGACATTGTATACATATCATTAGACAGCGTGACATTTTCACTGGCCCTAAAAATTATCTCCAGTTACCATGGATCCAGTAGCCCAGCTGGCTCTGCAGTTGCAGGGATTATCCATGGAGCTGACGGACATTAAGTCCAAAGTTTTGTCTCCCCTGGAGCAAACCAGAGTTGAACCTAAAGTAGCTCTCCCGGACAGGTTCACTGGTGGGCGAGACAAATTTTTCACCTTCCGGGAGGCATGTAAATTGTATTTTCGGCTTCGGCCTTGATCATCAGGGAGTGATGAGCAGAGAGTGGGAATTGTTATCTCACTTCTGCAAGGGGACCCTCAATCCTGGGCATTTTCCCTTCCTCCGGGATCCCCGGCTCTACAGTCTGTAGATCAATTTTTTACTGCTCTGGGTTTGGTATATGATGACCCAGATCGGGTCTCTCTTGCTGAGACAAAATTACGTAAGATACAGCAGGGAGATCGTCCGGCAGAGGAATTTGCTTCTGAGTTTCGTAGATGGGCCACAGATACTCAGTGGAATGACCCAGCTCTTAGGAGCCAGTTTTGTCATGGGCTTTCTGATAAATTAAAAGACGTTTTGGCTCAGTATGAGTCTCCCTTCTCTGGAGGCTGCTATGGCCCTAGCTATCCGTACTGATAGACGGCTTCGGGAGAGGGGTGAGGTAACCCCACTCCCTGTTGTTTCTCCACCTACCACTAAAGTCCCTTATGTTGAGGTTCCCCTTGTCTGTTCGGATGAGCCTATGCAGTTGGGAGGGACATCATTTCGTAGGAGGGGATTGGCGGTACGCCGCAGGACTAGAAGATGTTTTTTCTGCGGGAAAGAGGGACATTTTGTTGGAGAATGTCCATCCCGTGCCTTGTTAAGCCAAAAGTCGCCGGAAAACTGTTAATCCCAGGTTGTGTGGTGGACGACAACCTGGGAGTATGTATTTCATCCGCCAGTTCTTCTCAGTTCCTTGTACCAGTGGAGGTGGTAGTTGGTACGAGAGTGGAGAGATTGTCTGTTCTTCTTGATAGTGGTTCCGGGGCTAACCTGGTTGACGCTCAGTTTGCTCAGGCTCAAGGTATGCATCTGAGTGTATTGGTCAAACCGATCCCTATATTCTCCATTGACGCCAGGCCTCTCGGCCAAGGTAGCTTTGTTCATGAGGTTCATAACATTGACCTTCGGGTAGGGGCAATACATAGGGAACAATTATCTTGTTATGTGTTGGAGGGTCTACCTACTCCCATTGTGTTGGGACTTCCTTGGTTGGTTAAACATAACCCTGTGATTAATTGGCAGTCCAGAGAAATAAGCCAATGGGGTGAGTTTTGCAAAAGCAACTGCATGAACACAGTCATCAGTGCGGTCGTGCCTAGTACATTGCCTCCTTTTTTGGAGGATTTTGGGGATGTTTTCTCTGAGGAGGGGTGTCAGGAGTTGCCTCCTCATCGCGTGTATGACTGCTCTATTAATCTCCTTCCTGATGCTAAGTTGCCTAAAGCTAGGTTGTATAATCTTTCTGGTCCTGAGAGGCAGGCTATGAAAGATTATATTTCTGAAAGTCTGGCCAAAGGGCATATTAGACCTTCATCTTCCCCAGTAGCCGTGGGGTTCTTCTTTGTGAAGAAAAAGATGGAGGCCTACGCCCTTGCTTGGATTTCCGCGAACTTAATCGGATTACTGTTCGAGATCCGTATCCACTCCCTCTTATTCCTGATCTCTTCAATCAAATTGTTGGCGCCAAATGGTTCTCTAAATTGGATCTCAGGGGGGCGTATAATCTGATTAGGATAAAAGAGGGGGATGAGTGGAAAACGGCGTTTAACACGCCGGAGGGACATTATGAGAACCTAGTCATGCCTTTTGGTCTGACTACTGCACCAGCAGTATTCCAACATTTTGTTAATGACATTTTTCGTCACCTTGTGGGGCTGTTTGTGGTCGTATATTTGGACGACATTTTAATTTACTCGCCAGATCTTGTGTCTCACCAGGAGCATGTGAGACAGGTGTTGCAGATCTTGCGAGACAATAAACTATACGCCAAACTGGAGAAGTGTGTATTTGCCGTACAGGAACTTCAGTTTTTGGGTTTTTTGGTGTCAGCCTCCGGTTTCCGTATGGACCCTGAAAAGGTGAGAGCAGTGCTTGAATGGGATCAGCCAGGGGATCTTAAGGCTCTGCAGCGTTTTCTGGGGTTTGCTAACTACTACCGGAAATTTATTTGTAATTTCTCATCTGTCGTCAAACCTCTCACTGACATGACAAGAAAAGGGACGGATTTTCTTAAATGGTCGGACAAAGCTTGCCAAGCCTTTTCCTCTTTGAAGAAATGTTTTGCTTCGGCACCCGTTCTCATCCAACCAGATGCATCACAGCCGTTCGTTGTGGAGGTGGATGCGTCTGACGTAGGGGTGGGTGCTATATTGTCCCAGGGTCCGTCCCCTGGTAAATGGCATCCGTGCGCTTTCTTTTCTAAGAAATTGTCGTCCGCCGAAAGGAATTATGATATCGGCAATAGGGAACTTTTGGCCATTAAGTTAGCTTTTGAAGAATGGCGTCACTTTTTGGAGGGAGCAGTCCACCCGGTTACCGTTATTACTGATCACAAGAACCTGTTGTATTTGGAATCCGCTAAGCGTCTGAATTCCAGACAAGCTCGATGGTCGTTGTTTTTTACCAGGTTTAATTTTGTCGTCACTTATCGCCCGGGGTCTAAGAATGTAAAGGCTGATGCCTTGTCTCGCAGTTTCCCAGGGGCCGGGAAAACGGATGACCCGAGTCCTATCCTTCAGGAGGGGGTGGTAGTGTCGGCTGTATTTTCTGAGCTTGAGGAGGAGGTGTTAGAGGTTCAGGGGGACGCCCCTGCAGGACCTCCAGGGAGACTGTTTGTCCCAAATCTGTTGAGACAAAAGGTTATTGAGGCACATCATAATTCTGCTTAGCAGGACATCCAGGGAGTAAGGCTACTTTAGATCTCCTTTCTCGCCGGTTTTGGTGGCCTAATGCTAATAAAGATGTTATAACTTTTGTCGCGTCATGTGGGGTGTGTGCTCGCTCTAAAACCCTCATACCCGTCCGTCTGGGACCCTTTTACCCTTGAAACTTCCGGAGCGTCCATGGACTCATTTATCTATGGACTTCATTACGGACCTTCCTCAGTCGTCAGGGAAGACTGTCATACTGGTGGTTGTTGACAGGTTCAGTAAGATGGCACATTTCATTGCTCTTCCTGCACTCCCTAATGCTAAAACTCTGGCGCAGGTGTTCATTAGGGAGATCGTTAGACTTCATGGGTTGCCTTCTGATGTGGTGTCAGATAGGGGGTCTCAGTTTGTGTCCAAATTTTGGAGGGCATTTTGTTTACGTCGGGGGATGCAATTGTCATTTTCCTCGGCTTTTCATCCGCAGACCAATGGTCAGACAGAGCGTCTGAATCAGAGCTTAGAGACATATCTCCGGTGTTTTGTCTCAGAGAACCAAGAGGACTGGTCTTCTTTCTTGCCTCTGGCAGAGTTCGCTCTTAACAACAGGCGGAGCGAGTCCACTGGTAAGTCCCCGTTTTTTGGGGCATATGGTTTTCATCCCCAGTTTTGTACTTTCAATGGGGGGGGCCCTTCTGGGGTTCCTGAGGAGGAGCGTTTCTCGTCGTCACTTGCTTCAGTGTGGAGAGGTGTATTGAATAATCTGAGTGCTATGGGGAACCGTTATAAACGTATGGCTGATAGGAGGAGAGTTTCTGGTCCAGATCTGAATGTGAACGATCTGGTATGGTTGTCTACCAGGAATATAAAACTTAAAGTTCCCTCCTGGAAGCTGGGTCCCAGATTCATCGGGCCGTACAGGATCAGTTCCATAATTAATCCTGTGGCATTTCGTCTGGACCTCCCTCCTACGTTTAAAATTCATAATGTGTTCCACAAGTCATTACTTAAAAGGTATGTGGCACCAGTCATACCGTCACCTCTACCTCCTCCTCCAGTGTTGGTCAATGGTAACTTGGAATTTCAAGTATCAAAGATCATTGACTCACGTCTGAATCGCCGGTCCCTTCAGTACTTGGTGCATTGGAAGGGGTATGGTCCGGAGGAGAGGACGTGGGTCCCTGCGTCTGATGTTAACGCAGATCATTTGGTTCGGACCTTCCACAGAACTCACCCGGGCAGGCCTGGCCCTGAGGGTCCGGAGGCCCCTCGTAGAAGGGGGGGTACTGTCATGTGTGCATTGCCACGAAGATCGTCGCGGTTGCACATTTTGACTTCTCACAGCTGAGCTGCTGTTTCTTTGTGTTTGGCAGCTAGGGAGTTAATTCTGTCTGTGCTCGGTGCTGGGACTGGGTGCAGTTTCTCCCGGCTGCAATTGATTATTTGTTGATTGGTTTCCTTTAAATTCCTGGTTGTCTGCTTGGGGAGTTGCCAGTGAAACCTTCATGCAGACCACAGATAGGATTGAATCTGTATAGACTTAGTTGTGAGCTCCTTAGTTGTTCTAAGCTCAACTTGGTTAGAGTTTATTTCCCAGACCATTTATGTTCCTTTGGTGTTTGAGTGTGTATGCAAGCGAGTGCTATCCTGTCTGTCTTATATGTCTAATCTGTGTATTTAGCTAAGATCAGCCCATATCCCTTTGGTGGTAGTCAGGATCCTTCTTAGGACTGATTACAGGGTTCAGGGACTGATAGGAGACAGGGTTAGGTTGGAGACTTGGACCTCTGAACCATTATCAGTACCTCCAAGGTGAGGGATTAGTTAGGACCCCAGTTTAGGGTCAGGTTAGATCCCGGTCCACCTCTTTCCTGTTTCAGCTCATCAAGTCCTCAAGATTAACCCTGAGTTCAGCAGATATCGTGTCAGGTAAATCTATTCTATACTTACATGCTGATGTTGTCTATACTAGTTGTTGTATAGAGTGTTGTTCCTGTATTAATAGTTTACTGACATTGTATACATATCATTAGACAGCGTGACACAGATCCTCTATACACAGTATGGAGTCTCCCCACAGATCCTCTATACACAGTATGGAGTCTCCCCACAGATCCTCTATACACAGTATGGAGTCTCCCCACAGATCCTCTATACACAGTATGGAGTCTCCCCACAGATCCTCTATACACAGTATGGAGTCTCCCCACAGATCCTCTATACACAGTATGGAGTCTCCCCACAGATCCTCTATACACAGTATGGAGTCTCCCCACAGATCCTCTGTACACAGTATGGAGTCTCCCCACAGATCCTCTATACACAGTATGGAGTCTCCCCACAGATCCTTTTCACAGTATGAGTCCCCCGATCCTCTATACACAGTATGGAGTCTCCCACAGATCTCATACACAGATGGAGTCCCCAATCCTCATATACACAGTATGGAGTCTCCCCACAGATCCTCTATACACAGTATGGAGTCTCCCCTACAGATCCCTCTATACACAGTATGGAGTCTCCCACAGATCCTCTATACACAGTATGGAGTCTCCCCACAGATCCTCTATACACAGTATGGAGTCTCCCCACAGATCCTCTATACACAGTATGGAGTCTCCACAGATCCTCTATACACAGTATGGTTCCTCACAGATCCCCTCTATCACAGTATGGAGTTCCCTCCCATACAGATCACTCCTATACACAGTTGGGTCTCCCCACAGATCCCCTATACACAGTATAAAGTCTCTCCCCAAATCTTCATGGAGTCCTCCCACACTCTATACATGGGTCTTTGCACAATATTCAAATCTATAAAAATAAACCTCATAATATACTCCCCAAACCCTACACAGTATGGGTTCCCAATCTACAACAGTGGGTATCCCGCAAAAGACTCTATGACAGTAATCTCCCCATCCCCTACACCCGTAGGGAGTTCAGTCCTCTATGAATGAGGAGTATCCTCCAATCTCACCAGGGGGCCAGTCCTCTATGCACAGTATGGAGTCTCCCCAAACTCTCACCAAGGGGGCCACAGTTGTCCTCATGCCGTGTGATGCACAGTATCCTCTAGCACAGGGGGCCATGTCCCTATGCACGTAATGAGTTTAACTCCACTATAGTCTCCACCATATAAAGCATGTCTCCGCTACTGCAGAATGAGGGCCGGGTCTAGCTCATTCTCCACCAGGGGCAGTGTCTCTGCTCTGTAGATGAGGCGTTATCTCCATCTCCACCAGGGGGCAGTGTCTCTGCTCTGTAGAGGAGGTGGTTATCTCCATCTCACCACCATGGGGACAGCAGTGTCTCTGCTCTGTAGATGAGGCAGTAATCTCCACCAGGGGGCAGTGTCTGTGCTGTGTAGATGAGGTTGGTATGAGGGTAGGTGTGAGGACCCCAGACTTCACTGCCATACAGGAGGGTTGGGGCGATGACAGAGTCGAAGATTTTTAACCAGACCCTCACTGGTGGCTTCAGATGGTAGAGTTTCCTTCGGATGCATAGAAGGTTTTACATGCCTTGTCTTTCAGGGTCTCTATGGCTTGTTTGAAGCTGCCTGACGGTGAATCTCTAGGCCCAGGTAGGTATCTCCATCGAGGGCAGTGTCTTTACTCTGTAGATGAGGCGGTTATCTCCATTCCCACCAGGGGGCAGTGTCTCTGCTCTGTAGATGAGGCAGTTATCTCCATCTTCACCAGGGGGCAGTGTCTCTGCTCTGTAGATGAGGCAGTTAGTTCCATCTCCACCAGGGGCAGTGTCTCTGCTCTGTAGATGAGGCAGTTAGCTCCATCTCCACCAGGGGCAGTGTCTCTGCTCTGTAGATGAGGCAGTTATCTCCAATCTCACCATGGGGTGCATGGTCTCTGCTCTGTAGATGAGGTGGTTAGCTCCATCTCCACCAGGGGGCAGTGTCTCTGCTCTTTAGATAAGGCGGTTAGCTCCATCTCCACCAAGGGGCAGTGTCTCTGCTCTGTAGATAAGGCGGTTAGCTCCATTTCCACCAGGGGGCAGTGTCTCAACTCTGTAGATGAGGCGGTTAGCTCCATCTCCACCAGTGTCTCTGCTCTGTAGATAAGGCGGTTAGCTCCATTTCCACCAGGGGGCAGTGTCTCTGCTCTGTAGATAAGGTGGTTAGCTCTATCTCCACCAGGGGGCAGTGTCTCTGCTCTGTAGATGAGGTGGTTAGCTTCATCTCCACCATTGAACAGTGTCTGCTCTGTAGATGAGGCAGTTATCTCCATCTCCACCAGGGGGCAGTGTCTCTGCTCTGTAGATAAGGCGGTTAGCTCCATTTCCACCAGGGGGCAGTGTCTCAGGTTTTTAGATGAGGCGGTTAGCTCCATCTCCACGAGGGGGCAGTGTCTGTGCTCTGTAGATGAGGCGGATATCTCCATCTCCACCAGGGGGCAGTGTCTGTGCTTTGTAGATGAGGTGGTTATCTCCATTTCCACCAGGGGCAGTGTCTCGGCTCTGTAGATGAGGTGGTTAGCTCCATCTCCACGAGGAGGCAGTGTCTGTGCTCTGTAGATGAGGCGGATATCTCCATCTCCACCAGGGGGCAGTGTCTGTGCTGTGTAGATGAGGTGGTTAGCTCCATTTCCACCAGGGGGCAGTGTCTCAGCTCTGTAGATGAGGTGGTTAGCTCCATCTTCACCAGGGGGCAGTGTCTCTGCTCTTTAGATAAGGCGGTTATCTCCATCTCCACCAGGGGGCAGTGTCTGTGCTGTGTAGATGAGTCAATTGGCTCCATTTCCATCAGGGGGCAGTGTCTCTGCTCTGTAGATGAGGCGGTTAGCTCCATCTCCATCAGGGGGCAGTGTCTCTGCTCTGTAGATGAGGCAGTTAGCTCCATCTCCATCAGGGGGCAGTGTCTCTGCTCTGTAGATGAGGCAGTTAGCTCCATCTCCATCAGGGGGCAGTGTCTCTGCTCTGTAGATGAGGTGGTTAGCTCCATTTCCACCAGGGGGCAGTGTCTCAGCTCTGTAGATGAGGCGGTTAGCTCCATCTTCACCAGGGGTCAGTGTCTCTGCTCTTTAGATAAGGTGGTTATCTCCATCTCCACCAGGGGGCAATGTCTGTGCTGTGTAGATGAGTCAATTAGCTCCATTTCCACCAGGGGGCAGTGTCTCAGCTCTGTAGATGAGGCGGTTAGCTCCATTTCCACCAGGGAGCAGTGTCTCAGCTCTGTAGATGAGGCAGTTAGCTCCATCTCCATCAGGGGGCAGTGTCTCTGCTCTGTAGATGACGTGGTTAGCTCCATTTCCACCAGGGGGCAGTGTCTCAGCTCTGTAGATGAGGCGGTTAGCTCCATCTTCACCAGGGGTCAGTGTCTCTGCTCTTTAGATAAGGTGGTTATCTCCATCTCCACCAGGGGGCAGTATCTCTGCTCTGTAGATGAGGCAGTTAGCTCCATCTCCACCAGTGTCTCTGCTCTGTAGATAAGGCGGTTAGCTCCATTTCCACGAGGGTGCAGTATCTCTGCTCTGTAGATGAGGCAGTTAGCTCCATCTCCACCAGTGTCTCTGCTCTGTAGATAAGGCGGTTAGCTCCATTTCCACCAGGGGGCAGTGTCTCTGCTCTGTAGATAAGGCGGTTAGCTCCATCTCCACCAGGGGGCAGTGTCTCTGCTCTTTAGATAAGGCGGTTAGCTCCATCTCCACCAAGGGGCAGTGTCTCTGCTCTGTAGATAAGGCGGTTAGCTCCATTTCCACCAGGGGGCAGTGTCTCAACTCTGTAGATGAGGCGGTTAGCTCCATCTCCACCAGGGGGCAATGTCTCTGCTCTGTAGATGAGGCGGTTAGGTCCATCTCCACAAGGGGGCAGTGTCTCTGCTCTGTAGATGAGGCGGTTAGCTCCATCTCCACCAGGGGGCAGTGTCTCTGCTCTGTAGATGAGGCGGTTAGCTCCATCTCCACCAGTGTCTCTGCTCTGTAGATAAGGCGGTTAGCTCCATTTCCACCAGGGGGCAGTGTCTCTGCTCTGTAGATAAGGTGGTTAGCTCTATCTCCACCAGGGGGCAGTGTCTCTGCTCTGTAGATGAGGTGGTTAGCTTCATCTCCACCATTGAACAGTGTCTGCTCTGTAGATGAGGCAGTTATCTCCATCTCCACCAGGGGGCAGTGTCTCTGCTCTGTAGATGAGGTGGTTAGCTCCATCTCCACCAGGGGGCAGTGTCTCTGCTCTGTAGATAAGGCGGTTAGCTCCATTTCCACCAGGGGGCAGTGTCTCAGGTTTTTAGATGAGGCGGTTAGCTCCATCTCCACGAGGAGGCAGTGTCTGTGCTCTGTAGATGAGGCGGATATCTCCATCTCCACCAGGGGGCAGTGTCTGTGCTGTGTAGATGAGGTGGTTAGCTCCATTTCCACCAGGGGGCAGTGTCTCAGCTCTGTAGATGAGGTGGTTAGCTCCATCTTCACCAGGGGGCAGTGTCTCTGCTCTTTAGATAAGGCGGTTATCTCCATCTCCACCAGGGGGCAGTGTCTGTGCTGTGTAGATGAGTCAATTGGCTCCATTTCCATCAGGGGGCAGTGTCTCTGCTCTGTAGATGAGGCGGTTAGCTCCATCTCCATCAGGGGGCAGTGTCTCTGCTCTGTAGATGAGGCAGTTAGCTCCATCTCCATCAGGGGGCAGTGTCTCTGCTCTGTAGATGAGGTGGTTAGCTCCATTTCCACCAGGGGGCAGTGTCTCAGCTCTGTAGATGAGGCGGTTAGCTCCATCTTCACCAGGGGTCAGTGTCTCTGCTCTTTAGATAAGGTGGTTATCTCCATCTCCACCAGGGGGCAATGTCTGTGCTGTGTAGATGAGTCAATTAGCTCCATTTCCACCAGGGGGCAGTGTCTCAGCTCTGTAGATGAGGCGGTTAGCTCCATTTCCACCAGGGAGCAGTGTCTCAGCTCTGTAGATGAGGCAGTTAGCTCCATCTCCATCAGGGGGCAGTGTCTCTGCTCTGTAGATGAGGTGGTTAGCTCCATTTCCACCAGGGGGCAGTGTCTCAGCTCTGTAGATGAGGCGGTTAGCTCCATCTTCACCAGGGGTCAGTGTCTCTGCTCTTTAGATAAGGTGGTTATCTCCATCTCCACCAGGGGGCAGTTCTCTGCTCTGTAGATGAGGCAGTTAGCTCCATCTCCCAGCAGTGTCTCTGCTCTGTAGATAAGGCGGTTAGCTCCATTTCCACGAGGGTGCAGTATCTCTGCTCTGTAGATGAGGCAGTTAGCTCCATCTCCACCAGTGTCTCTGCTCTGTAGATAAGGCGGTTAGCTCCATTTCCACGAGGGTGCAGTGTCTCTGCTCTGTAGATGAGGAAGTTAGCTCCATTTCCACCAGGGGGCAGTGTCTCTGCTCTGTAGATAAGGCGGTTAGCTCCATTTCCACCAGGGTGCAGTGTCTCTGCTCTGTAGATGAGGCGGTTAGCTCCATCTCCACCAGTGTCTCTGCTCTGTAGATAAGGCGGTTAGCTCCATTTCCACCAGGGGGCAGTGTCTCTACTCTGTAGATGAGGAAGTTAGTCTCATCTCCACCAGGGGGCAGTGTCTCTGCTCTTTAGATGAAGCGGTTAGCTCCATCTCCACCAGGGGGCAGTGTCTCTGCTCTGTAGATGAGGTGGTTAGCTCCATCTTCCACCAGGGGCACTGTTCTAGGTTTTTAGATGAGGCGGTTAGCTCCATCTCCACCAGGGGGCAGTGTCTCTGCTCTGTAGATAAGGCGGTTATCTCCATCTCCACCAGGGGGCAGTGTCTGTGCTGTGTAGATGAGGTGGTTAGCTCCATTTCCACCAGGGGGCAGTGTCTCAGCTTTGTAGATGAGGCGGTTAGCTCCTCAGATGTCTGTGCTCTGTAGATGAGGCGGTTATCTCCATCTCCACCAGGGGGCAGTGTCTCTGCTTTGTAGATGAGGCGGTTAGCTCCATCTCCACCAGGGGGCATGTCTCTGCTCTGTAGATAAGGCGGTTAGCTCCTCTCCACCAGGGGGCAGTGTCTCTGCTTTGTAGATGAGGCGGTTAGCTCCATCCCACCAGGGGGCAATGTCTCTGCTCTGTAGATAAGGCGGTTAGCTCCATCTCCACCAGGGGGCAGTGTCTCTGCTCTGTAGATGAGGCGGTTAGCTCCATCTCCACCAGGGGGCAGTGTTCTTGCTCTGTAGATGAGGCGGTTAGCTCCATCTCCACCAGGGGGCAGTGTCTTGCTCTGTAGATGAGGTGGTTAGCTCCATCTCCACCAGGGAGCAGTGTCTCTGCTCTGTAGATGAGGCGGTTATACTCATCTCCACCAGGGGGCAGTGTCTTGCTCTGTAGATGAGGCTGGTTAGCTCCATCTCCACCAGGGGCAGTGTCTGTGCTTGTAGATGAGGAGGTTAGCTCCATCTTCACCAGGGGGCAGTGTCTCTTCTCTGTAGATGAGGCATTAGCTCCATCTCCACCAGGGGGCAGTGTCTTTGCTCTGTAGATGAGGCGGTTAGCTCCATCTCCACCAGGGGGCAGTGTCTTTGCTCTGTAGATGAGGGGTTAGCTCCATCTCCACCAGGGGCAGTGTCTGTGCTGTGTAGATGAGGCGGTTAGCTCCATCTCCACCAGGGGGCAGTGTCTCTGCTCTGTAGATGAGGCGATTAGCTCCATCTCCACCAGGGGCAGTGTCTTGCTCTGTAGATCAGGCGGTTAGCTCCATCTCCACCAGGGGGCAGTGTCTTGCTCTGTAGATGAGGCGGTTAGCTCATCTCCACCAGGGGGCAGTGTCTGTGCTCTGTAGATGAGGCGGTTAGCTCCATCTCCACCAGGGGGCAGTGTCTTTGCTCTGTAGATGAGGCGGTTATCTCCATCTCCACCAGGGGGCATGTCTCTGCTCTGTAGATGAGGCGGTTAGCTCCATCTCCACCAGGGGGCAGTGTCTCTGCTCTGTAGATGAGGTGGTTAGCTCCATCTCCACCAGGGGGCAGTGTCTCTGCTCTGTAGAGGAGGTGGTTAGCTCCATCTCCACCAGGTGGCAGTGTCTCTGCTCTGTAGATGAGGCGGTTAGCTCCATCTCCACCAGGGGGCAGTGTCTCTGCTCTGTAGATGAGGCGGTTAGCTCCATCTCCACCAGGGGGCAATGTCTCTGCTCTGTAGATGAGGCGGTTAGGTCACATCTCCACCAGGGGGCAGTGTCTCTGCTCTGTAGATGAGGCGGTTAGCTCCATCTCCACCAGGGGGCAATGTCTCTGCTCTGTGATGAGGCGGTTAGCTCCATCTCCACCAGGGGCAGTGTCTCTGCTCTGTAGATGAGGCGGTTAGCTCATCTCCACCAGGGGGCAATGTCTCTGCTCTGTAGATGAGGCGGTTAGGTCCATCTCCACAAGGGGGCAGTGTCTCTGCTCTGTAGATGAGGCGGTTAGCTACATCTCCACCAGGGGGCAGTGTCTCTGCTCTGTAGATGAGGCGGTTAGCTCCATCTCCACAGGGGCAATGTCTCTGCTCTGTAGATGAGGCGGTTAGGTACATCTCCACCAGGGGGCAGTGTCTTTGCTCTGTAGATGAGGCGGTTAGCTCCATCTCCACCAGGGGGCAATGTCTCTGCTCTGTTGATGAGGCGGTTAGCTCCATCTCCACCAGGGGGCAGTGTCTCTGCTCTGTAGATGAGGCGGTTAGCTCCATCTCCACCAGGGGGCAATGTCTCTGCTCTGTAGATGAGGCGGTTAGCTCCATCTCCACCAGGGGGCAGTGTCTCTGCCCTGTAGATGAGGCGGTTAGCTCCATCTCCACCAGGGGGCAATGTCTCTGCTCTGTAGATGAGGCGGTTTAGCTCCATCTCCACAAGGGGGCAATGTCTCTGCTCTTTAGATGAGGCGGGTTAGCTCCATCTCCACCAGGGGGCAGTGTCTCTGCTCTGTAGATGAGGCGGTTAGGTCCATCTCCACCAGGGGGCAGTGTCTCTGCTCTGTAGATGAGGCGGTTAGGTCCATCTCCACCAGGGGGCAATGTCTCTGCTCTGTAGATGAGGCGGTTAGCTCCATCTCCACCAGGGGGCAATGTCTCTGCTCTGTAGATGAGGCGGTTAGCTCCATCTCCACCAGGGGGCAGTGTCTCTGCTCTGTAGATGAGGCGGTTAGCTCCATCTCCACCAGGGGGCAGTGTGTAGCTGCATTTTGGCTCAGTAGTTGCTGTAAATAGCTGAATTACAATGTAAGGAAACTAAAATACAAACATTGGGAGTGAGGCCGTGATAAGCGGCAAACAATGGCAGCTTGTACGCTGCACTCTGGGAAGTCCTGTGTAAATATAGAAAGGATGACCTACCTGAATACTGTCCCCATGAGGAATCCGTCCTGGTTAGTTCTTGCTTCCCTGTCTTGTGGTCAGAGGTAATAGAACCTGCCCATAATAAGCAATGCACCCCGAAATACAAATCTGTCCAAATAAGTGCACCTCCAAATACAAGGTTCTATAACTGTGGGGGGCACATACTTTCCTCATATTAATGTCTATGGATGCCTCTTCTCATCTTCTTTTGACTGCAGCGCAGATTAACCCATTTGTTTCCTTTCGTGCCTTGATTTCTCCTTGTGGGTCTGCAGCCGCAGTCAGCCCCTTTATTGGTGTGAACACATCCCGACCAGATGAGCTCGATCGTTATATATATATATATTATATTTACCCAGAGGTGATCCTGTGACCGCTCTTACAGTACAGAGCTCTATATGTGACCGCTCTTACAATACAGAGTCTATAGTGTGACCGCTTTACAGTACAGAGCTCTATAGTGTGACCGCTCTTACAGTACAGAGCTCTATAGTGTGACCGCTCTTACAGTAAGAGCTCTATAGTGTGACCGCTCTTACAGTACAGAGCTCTATAGTGTGACCGCTCTTACAGTACAGAGCTCTATAGTGTGACCGCTCTTACAGTACAGAGCTCTATAGTGTGACCGCTCTTACAGTACAGAGCTCTATAGTGTGACCGCTCTTACAGTATACAAGCTCTATAGTGTGACCGCTCTTACAGTACAGCTCTATAGTGTGACCGCTCTTACAGTACAGAGCTCTATAGTGTGACCGCTCTTACAGTACAGAGCTCTATAGTGTGACCGCTCTTACAGTACAGAGCTCTATAGTGTGACCGCTCTTACAGTACAGAGCTCTATAGTGTGACCGCTCTTACAGTACAGGCTCTATAGTGTGACCGCTCTTACAGTACAGAGCTCTATAGTGTGACCGCTCTTACAGTACAGAGCTCTATAGTGTGACCGCTCTTACAGTACAGAGCTCTATAGTGTGACCGCTCTTACAGTACAGAGCTCTATAGTGTGACCGCTCTTACAGTCAGAGCTCTATAGTGTGACCGCTCTTACAGTACAGAGCTCTATAGTGTGACCGCTCTTACAGTACAGAGCTCTATAGTGTGACCGCTCTTACAGTACAGGGCTCTATAGTGTGACCGCTCTTACAGTTACAGCTCTATAGTGTGACCGCTCTTACAGTACAGGCTCTATAGTGTGACCGCTCTTACAGTACAGGCTCTATAGTGTGACCGCTCTTACAGTACAGAGCTCTATAGTGTGACCGCTCTTACAGTACAGAGCTCTATAGTGTGACCGCTCTTACAGTACAGAGCTCTATAGTGTGACCGCTCTTACAGTACAGAGCTCTATAGTGTGACCGCTCTTACAGTACAGAGCTCTATAGTGTGACCGCTCTTACAGTACAGGCTCTATAGTGTGACCGCTCTTACAGTACAGAGCTCTATAGTGTGACCGCTCTTACAGTACAGAGCTCTATAGTGTGACCGCTCTTACAGTACAGAGCTCTATAGTGTGACCGCTCTTACAGTACAGAGCTCTATAGTGTGACCGCTCTTACAGTACAGAGCTCTATAGTGTGACCGCTCTTACAGTACAGGCTCTATAGTGTGACCGCTCTTACAGTACAGAGCTCTATAGTGTGACCGCTCTTACAGTACAAGCTCTATAGTGTGACCGCTCTTACAGTACAGAGCTCTATAGTGTGACCGCTCTTACAGTACAGAGCTCTATAGTGTGACCGCTCTTACAGTACAGAGCTCTATAGTGTGACCGCTCTTACAGTACAGAGCTCTATAGTGTGACCGCTCTTACAGTACAAGCTCTATAGTGTGACCGCTCTTACAGTACAGAGCTCTATAGTGTGACCGCTCTTACAGTACAGAGCTCTATAGTGTGACCGCTCTTACAGTACAAGCTCTATAGTGTGACCGCTCTTACAGTACACAGCTCTATAGTGTGACCGCTCTTACAGTACACAGCTCTATAGTGTGACCGCTCTTACAGTACAGAGCTCTATAGTGTGACCGCTCTTACAGTACAGAGCTCTATAGTGTGACCGCTCTTACAGTACAGAGCTCTATAGTGTGACCGCTCTTACAGTACAGAGCTCTATAGTGTGACCGCTCTTTACAGTACAGGGCTCTATAGTGTGACCGCTCTTACAGTACAGAGCTCTATAGTGTGACCGCTCTTACAGTACACAGCTCTATAGTGTGACCGTCTTACAGTACAGAGCTCTATAGTGTGACCGCTCTTACAGTACAGAGCTCTATAGCTGTGACCGCTCTTACAGTACAGAGCTCTATAGTGTGACCGCTCTTACAGTACAAGCTCTATAGTGTGACCGCTCTTACAGTACAGAGCTCTATAGTGTGACCGCTCTTACAGTACAGAGCTCTATAGTGTGACCGCTCTTACAGTACAGAGCTCTATAGTGTGACCGCTCTTACAGTACACAGCTCTATAGTGTGACCGCTCTTACAGTACAGAGCTCTATAGTGTGACCGCTCTTACAGTACAGAGCTCTATAGTGTGACCGCTCTTACAGTACAGAGCTCTATAGTGTGACCGCTCTTACAGTACAGAGCTCTATAGTGTGACCGCTCTTACAGTACAGAGCTCTATAGTGTGACCGCTCTTACAGTACAGAGCTCTATAGTGTGACCGCTCTTACAGTACAAGCTCTATAGTGTGACCGCTCTTACAGTACAGAGCTCTATAGTGTGACCGCTCTTACAGTACAGAGCTCTATAGTGTGACCGCTCTTCGTACAGAGCTCTAAGTGGACGCTTTACGTACAAGCTCTATAGTGTGACCGCTCTTACAGTACAGAGCTCTATAGTGTGACCGCTCTTACAGTACAGGCTCTATAGTGTGACCGCTCTTACAGTACAGCTCTATAGTGTGACCGCTCTTACAGTACAGAGCTCTATAGTGTGACCGCTCTTACAGTACAGAGCTCTATAGTGTGACCGCTCTTACAGTACAGAGCTCTATAGTGTGACGCTCTTACAGTACACAGCTCTATAGTGTGACCGCTCTTACAGTACAGAGCTCTATAGTGTGACCGCTCTTACAGTACACAGCTCTATAGTGTGACCGCTCTTACAGTACAGAGCTCTATAGTGTGACCGCTCTTACAGTACAGAGCTCTATAGTGTGACCGCTCTTACAGTACAGAGCTCTATAGTGTGACCGCTCTTACAGTACACAGCTCTATAGTGTGACCGCTCTTACAGTACAGAGCTCTATAGTGTGACCGCTCTTACAGTACACAGCTCTATAGTGTGACCGCTCTTACAGTACAAGCTCTATAGTGTGACCGCTCTTACAGTACAGAGCTCTATAGTGTGACCGCTCTTACAGTACAGAGCTCTATAGTGTGACCGCTCTTACAGTACAGAGCTCTATAGTGTGACCGCTCTTACAGTACAAGCTCTATTGTTGACCGCTCTTACAGTACAAGCTCTATAGTGTGACCGCTCTTACAGTACAGAGCTCTATAGTGTGACCGCTCTTACAGTACAAGCTCTATAGTGTGACCGCTCTTACAGTCAGAGCTCTATAGTGTGACCCCCATACAGCTCTATAGGAGCTCTTAAGTTACCCTCTTAAGTGACGCTCTTAAGTACCGCTCTATAGTGTGAGCTCTTAAGTGTAGCTCTAAGTGTGAGCTCTTAGTGAGCTCTAAGTTGACGCTCTTAGTAGACTCTTATGTAGCTCTTATGTACCGCTCTATAGTGGACGCTCTTAAGTACGCTCTAAGGACGCTCTTACAGTCAAGGGCCTATAGACTCTTAGTACCCCTATATGACGACTCTAGCCGCTTACACGCTCTATAGTGTGACCCTCTTAGTACAGACTCTAAGTGTGACCTCTTACGTAAAGCTCTATAGTGTGACCGCTCTTAGTACAGCTCTATAGTGTGACCTCTTACGTACACAGCTCTTAGTGTGACGCTTTACAGTACAAGCTCTATGTGACGCTTTCAGTACAGAGCTCTATGTGTGACCGCTCTTACAGTACAAGCTCTTGTGTGCCTTCACAGCTTTTCTCAGTTAAGCCCCTTTACTACAAGCCTATAGTGTGACCGCTCTTCAGTACAGAGCTATTGTGACCGCTCTTACAGTGCAGAGCTCTATAGTGTGACGTCTTACGTACAGAGGCTCTATGTGTGACCCTCTTAGTCAGGCTCTATAGTGACCCTCTTACAGAACAGGCTCTATAGTGTGACCGCTCTTACAGTACAGCTTAGTGTGACCGCTCTTACAGTACAGAGCTCTATAGTGACCGCTTACAGTACAGCTCTATAGTGTGACCGCTCTTACAGTCACAGCTCATAGTGTGACCGCTTCTACAGTACAGAGCTCTATAGTGTGACCGCTTTACAGTACAAGCTCTATAGTGTGACCGCTCTTCATCAGAGCTCTATAGTGTGACCGCTCTTACAGTATACAGCTCTATAGTGGACCGCTTCATACAGAGCTCTATAGTGGACCGCTCTTACAGTGCGTCTATAGTGTGACCGCTCTTACAGTACAAGCTCTAAGTGGACCGCTCTTACAGTACAGAGCTCTATAGTGTGACCGCTCTTACAGTACAGAGCTCTATAGTGTGACCTCTTACAGTACAAGCTCTATAGTGTGACCGCTCTTACAGTACAGAGCTCTATGTGTGACGCTCTTACTACAA